>JAFHBW010000081.1:0-83621 GCA_019022765.1 Westerdykella sp. P71
GTTTCTATCCTCCTTCGAGGCGGAATGACCCCAGATCTCATCTGGGTTAAGCCCTCTGGGCACCAGCCCATTACAATCTACAACACTAAAAGTTAGTAAGCATAGGCCTATACCTATATAAACGTATAGCTTTAATTTTAACGTAGTTATTGTAGGTAGTTGTGGCAATTCTACAAAATTTTTAGTATGTCTAGGGTCTTACACAAAAAACGCGGGTGGATGAGACGCGACGCGAAGTGCCAAGGAATCACCGATTAACGCACCCGACAGATCTATCATCTCTGCGCCAACGACTCAATGTGGGTTAGTTGTAACTCTCCGTGGAGTTGCGAGGCGAGACGGATGAGACGCGAGTGGACTGCGCCGTTTGCACACGCGCGGCTATTTTCTGAGCCGTCTTTGTCTCGACCAAAGGAATACGGCGGGTCAAAGGAGGTGCGAGCTTGGCCAGAAGAAATATCGGTGAAGCTCCCGTGTCTCAGTGACATACTGTAGTGCGGCAAAGTGCATACCTGTGGGTGGGCAGACACCGCTCTAATCAAGCGCCGCACGAGGCTATGCGGACATAGTTCCGTTTCTGATGGAGGGTGCACTGGAAGAAGTTTTTGCTTAGGAATCTTTATTTTGAGGATGAGCAGATTGATAGCCAGCCAGATGCTGAAGTCCATGTTGAAGCAGAAAACCACCCATATAAGCCCAAAGTGATATGGCGCCGAGAACATGCTCAATATATACAATGCATCGAAAACAGGAGGATCATGTCGGTAACGGGTATAATAAGTGTGTAGCCAAGAGTTCCAATACGGTAGAACAAGGACAGTGGAACCCAAATCAGTAGAGAGGGAGGCTCGGGATATAGCCAGGTGCTTCGATCGGACTCATCGTATAAGGGGCATAGGAAGTCGCAGGATTGAGGTCGTAGGAACTATACGGTGTCGGGCCTGGGTCGATTTCCTGCCATTTGCGCGAGCACTGCTTGGTGGTCCACTTTTCTGTACAGCCAAAATCGAGCATCTAGTCCCGTTAGCTTGGGTTCTGGCCTCGCGAATGGTACCATTACCTTCTGGCTTATGATCTCAAATTTGTTTTGCACCCAGTAGTCATGCGCCATACGAAGTGCCCTGATATCCGTCTCCGTCCATACTCGCATGCGCTCTCTTAGCCTCTTGAGCCTCATCTGCAACGCGGGGATCTGATAAGTCTTGCCCAAGTCTGATTGGAAGCGGGCAGCGATATCTTTCCACGGCATGCTCTCTTCGTCCTTGAGCTGAATCAATAAACGATCTTCCTCTCCGAGCTCCATAGAGGTCGTATTTGAATCTGATCTTTTCCTCCTTTTAGATTGCTCAGAAAGCTCGTCGTCATCTCGAGATCGTTTTGGCGGTACGCTCCTCTGCGGTCCATGCGGATGAGGCGCTATTGGAGCATACATGCGACGAGGCTGTGGTGCGGCAATGTCACTTGCGCCCATGTAGTTTGGGTCAAAGTATGGGTCATGCATAGGTGGAGTTGAGATGCCGAGTGGGTTATCAGCTGGGTTCAATGTCCAGCTTATATCCAAGTGTGGAGCATTACTCGTTTGGACGGGAGTGAACGTGCTAGGACTGCTACGAGGGCGCGTTGGTGGATTGGTTTCCAGTCGCAAATGGGGGGAATGATCTGTCACTGTCCTCAGGTGAGGCGGATACAGTCTTCCCGAAACACGGTCGAACTGAGCCTTCCCGGATCTTGCAAGCTTGGAGTGACTCGGCGTTGGCGAGAATGTGGCAGCTTGAGGTAGATTACTTGTTGATGTCACCGAGGGCTCTGACGTCTTGGGGAAGTGAGGTGACGACGAGTACGGTAGAGGTGTTGGGTGAGGAGCCATGTAGGAGGGATGATAGTTGAAGTGCGGGTTGTTCATGTTCTTGGATTGCACCGTCAGCACACTGCTGATGGTCTTGGGCAGCCGACATACCTGACTCGGGTCCTGGGCGGGAATAGTGGGAGTATACCAGCTTGACGAGACCTGGCTTTGCATTGGTATACCGCTCCCGACGGTGAAATCGCCGTGGCCATTGGTCATCCCGTGGTTGGGCGTGCCTTGAGGAGAAGGAGGTTGGTTAATGAAAGTTTGAGGTCCACTGGTACTGTTCTGCATGGCGAATGGGGAGTTGGACACGCCAGTCAAGTCATGCCCCGGGACGGTCTCGTCTTCGTGGTGTGGGAGATAGGAACTGAGAGATGCGGGGGACATAGGGGGTAGGGTGGGAGAAGGAGTATTGGGAAACTTGAATAATGAGAGGTCCTGGGAGGACCACGACGATAATGAGGTCAGGTGGTGAAGATGTGGTGGGGGCACAGCACCCTCGAGCACAGCAGGCATGAGGGCTAAGGTAGGCGCGGTAGATGTGCAGTGCTGGAGGGTACGCAGTGTCGGGCCGGGTCAGGATAAGAGTGAGCACAGCTCTATAGGAGGTCAGAATAGAGGACTGCAGTGCCGCACTGAAGGAGCGGCACAGGAATATTTAACAGGACATCTCCACGCCGCAGCCCGCCTACGCACCAGCGCAGACAATGAACCTGACAGGGACGTCTCTATCGTAGCCCCCGGTTCGCGGATTTCGAAGGATTGCTGCCACGCTGGGGCCATGCACCTTAGCGCCCAAGGGCCTCAAGCATGCAGCCATGCTGCTCCCCAGATGTACCGCCCAGGCTTACCGTTGCTGTCCCTCCAGGGGCGTGGGAATACTGGTTTCTTGCGTGAGCCGCGTTTTGGCTGGCCCAACAGTGGGCTAGTGTCCAGGAGCTGTCTGCTGGGCCCACGTCCCCAACACTGCAGAAAGAGAAGTCCACCGCGTGAAAGCAAGCAGGCCTGTGAGCCCTTACAATGACAGCTGAGCCTCGTCTCTGCACTTCCGAGCTGCTTTTTGCAAGTCGGCCTGCTCATCGACGTTGAGCCGCGTTGATCACGGGTGCGGCACGTAGACCATCAGTGCGAAGAGCGCGCGCCGCCCCCGCCGCTCTCTCTCTCCGGGACAAGGCGAATTCAGTGAGCTCGGGAGAGGACCGCCCTTGCTGCTTGCACGGCGCGGTGAAGTTGTGAGGGCTTGCTGTCTGTGCTGGTGCTCGAGCCTCGAGGCCTGGAAACGGTCGCCTGGTGATCTGATGCGATTTAGCAGGCGGGGATGGCGTTCCTGCGCACACGCCAGCTCGTGCACTTTTCTTGCTCGACCATCGAGGACAACCACACCGCGCCGACGCCCCCAGATCCAGCCACTGGTCCCGTTTCGCAGGACAGAGTCTTGAGAGGGCGGCATGGAGCAGCCACGAAGGATGAGGGCGCTAAAGGCCGCAAAAAGGCCTCGAAGTGGCAAGCGAGTTGTGAAACATCTCCTTAGTCTAGGCGCCTAAATGCACCAGTTATAGCAATTAATGGCAGAAATGTCCGCTAATTTACGGAGATACTGCAGTCAAAAGTCCCAATCCAGTTGGAGCCTCATGTTGGTATCCTCCCCCATCGTCGACAACTCTGCAGTGTTAACGCTTCGCCCCGAGCCAGGGGCTCCTCGATCATGTTTTAGTGGACGATCATCGTAGCCGACATCTCACGGGCACAGCTTTTTTCTTTTGCTGTTGGGCTGCGCAGCGCTGCTTTGCTGTAAAGGCGGCTAACTTTCAGTCTTGGTTTCCGATCGCTCTGATGGCACCGCACTTCTCCCAGGATGACAGCAGCGGTATCCTGACCCATGATAGAGATCAGCGATGAATGGTCGAGCTCGAAACGATGACTAGGAACTCTCCACCACGGTAAGGCGTTTTCGGCTGTTTCTTTCGCACGAGCACTGCCTCTCCACGTTCGCATCTTGACAGGCAGAGCAATCTTGAGCACACCCGACTTTCGCACTCTCCGACCCGACTACACACCGTCGTAACAGGACGCTGGGTATATGTGTGTCAAGTCTGTCGTGGCTCATCACCATTCGCTCACCCGTTGGCCAAAGAATGCAACCGGATATTTCACGGTTGCTCCACAGTGATGGCTTTTGTCGTGCACTATAATCTCGTTTATCGACAATCGTTTCAGTCTTCCCTATAAATTGTCAGCGATGGAGCCGCAGTCCACCCAGAATGCAGTCAAATTTCCATGATAAGTTGCATACCGTGGTCTCAGCTTGGGGTTAAGCCTGGTCCCTACACCCCATGTAGTATCCCGCCCCGAAGTTTAGGAGTTTACGGGCTTGCGGTAATCATCCGAGATACCATGGCCGCCCAAACATGCTTCAGCGCTTGCTTGTAAGTGAACAGCGACTCTTGAGCCGACCTACGGAGTCCATACGTCCGATCAATTCCGTGCGAGAAGACTTGAGCTGCGCTTGCATACGCCCCTGAGTTGAAACCCGCATCTTGGGCTGTTGGAACACTGCGGCGTCAGTATCCATTTCTCTATGCCAGTATAATGAAACGACCGCACCACACTACGCTGTACTCGACTGACAGGCTGCCCAGAGATGCTCTCGCCCAGGCAGAAGCACATAGCTGAGTCCATGGACCATTTCATCTGGCGCAATCTAGTCGTTGTAAACCCCCTGTGTGAACGTCATTGCTGCACCGAGCCGCTGGGATCGATCTTCTGTCAGACGCACAGCCGCATCGTGATTCGGATGCCGCTGAAGAAGCCCCGGTGTAACTTATGCTGCGATGCAGGGATAACACGCGCTCCTCGATGATCTATGGGGCCATGTCCATGGTGCTCATGGGCAATGAGGAGGATGGGCCTGCAACAGCTGGGCCCATGTAGATCAACTGGTTATCTAGAAATCCGGTAGGTGTTATCATGGGCGTTTCGCCCGGGCATGGAACTAGAAGCTATGCCTTTTATCGTTGAGGAATATTCCCCCAGCAGTAGGACCTTGGACTTCTTCGCAAGTGTAGTCCTCGCAGAGCAGAGCGATATTCAATTACCCCTAAAGGGGAATTCCTACCCTCGTCGGGTGCGTCCTGATATATCGAGCGGAGCCGGTATGTGAACTTATATAAGCTTTTCGTCGTGCTGTATTAAATCGCCTATTTATTGGGCAGTGAGAGAAATCGGAAGATGTATATGAATTCGAAGGAATCATTAAAATATTGTTTCCGGAGCAGGTTGATGCTTGAGGTTGAAGTGTAACACGTGGAGTTTCCACTTGCCCGTTTTAGGAACTAGAGTGCCAAGAATGACATGGAACTCCGACGTGAACCACCAACATCACAACATCGTCCTCTTTCTAACAGCAAATCGGTGATACAATTGCCACAGTTACTACGGACCTTATTGGTGGTCTATCTGTGAATAATCCCTTGACTCGAACCTCCCACCTGCAGCATTACCGCGAACGGGGACCTGGCGTCAACCGCCTGGCGACCTTCGAGCTATATGTAGCTCCTGTACTTCAAGATGCAGTTCAACATCTTTCATATTCTCGGCGACGTGTCGCATACATTATCGAAGTTGATCTTGATATGGGCGATTCACTCCAACAGCAGCGCTGAAGGTACAGTTCTCCAAGCCGCCGGCCTGCTGTAACAGCACACTGACACTGCTGCCTCCAGGCGTTTCGCTCATCACCCAAGTCCTTTACGCTGCAGTATTCTGCACAAGATACGTGGATATATTCACGTCATCGGCGACGGCAGATTGGATGCACACATGGAACTTCACGTTGAAGGTATGCGTTTGAGCGAACCCGTCTGGCTTCAACCTGACACATATCAGATCTTCTATATCGGTTCTTCCTTCTACATCATATTCCTCATGACTAGTGTCTATGCCCGGACACGAGAGCGAGAAAAGGCTTGGAAGTTCGGCTTGTATTGCCTGTTGGGCAGTCTTATAGTTGCGCCGTTCTGGTTTCTCATTTTCCGCAAATGGGTCATTGGGCGCAATACGTTCATGAAGGTGCGTTATCCCCTATCCTAGCCGTACCAAAGTTTCTAGCTCTAATCTGTTGAATAAGATATCCTGGGTGTTCTCCGAGATTCTCGAATCCGTTTGCGTCATTCCTCAGCTGCTGTTGCTTCGCCAAACCACAGTTCCTACCGTGCTCGACTCGTTCTACCTTGTCACACTCGGCACATACCGCTTCCTCTACATACTGAATTGGATAGTTCGTGGGTCTAGAGAAAAGGGCTATGTGGATCCCACCTCATGGGTGTGGGGGACCATCCAAACGGCGCTGATTATCGACTTCGCCTGGGTGTACTGGACCCGACAGAGGGTGAAGCTAAGGAAAGGGGGTGTAGTGGATTCTGAAGACCTCCGGCAAGGATGGCTCGTTGGACGTTTCGTCGGAAGGAAGAGCCTAGATTTCGATTACGATGATGAGGCGGCAAGGGACGAGGAAGCGCAACCGAAGAACCGGTGGGGCCGGCGTGGCATCTCAGTGTCTGCGGATGAAGGCGTCCTAGACCGGGAGTCTTCACCTTCGAAACGTCCCGCTAACCGGAATCTCAATCCGGCCAATCCAGAAGCCCAACCCTTGGCAGACCCTGCCGCATTTGAGGACGAGAGTGACGATGAGGGTGCACCTGCACCTGTGCACACAGCTCAAAGCTCAGGGGTAACAGGGGGCGATGAATGGAATGACGATGTTGATGATGATGCACAAGAGCATACCGGCGTGTCCAAGTGATGGGGTTATGGTTTATGCGCATAGGTTTGAGGACTGGTGTCATCGTTCTGAGTACTGTCACAGAGGCGCCCTTACGCATACAGGAGTTAGCGGTAGTTGTCGTTTTTACAAGATACCATATAGGAAACTTACCAATCAGTTATATCAAGGGAAGCACAGGCTTTCATCTTTGCAAAACTCCGCACGCTCCGTGGGTGCATGCATTCAACGCTGAGCTCAGCACGTCTCCAGCCTGGCACTCCTGATTTCCCGCCCTCGTCCAGCCTTGTTCTAAACATAGGTATCTATCACTCTTAGCTCGGTCGCCCCACGGGTGGGAATTCCGTCTCGCCAACGGGGTTCCTAACTTCAACGGGCGTATGTAATACCACACCTCCCGCTATTGACGGGATCTAGCCGGAGTTATGGAAAAAGGGTCCGCGAAAGGTCGTTATGTTACGTTTGAGCAATCCATTGCGCGGGAAGACCGTCACATGGTTGGGGAAGTAACAGGATGGAAGTAGGAATCAGTAGGGCGATGGAAGACCGCCTTGGGGCGACAGGGATGCGTTAGTGAAGAGCAGTTATGAAGATCTTGTTATGGTGCAGATGCCCAGTCCGTCTTCACCCTGCCTCTACACACCAAGTCACCCGTCCTTCCCTCCATGCAGCCACAAATGATGACTCTCTCCACTTCTTCGGAAATTTCCCGGCGTCCAGTGGTAGTTCTCCTAAAAGGAAAAAGATAGAAATTCATAGTAATAACCCTCTCTCAATAAACTGTCATAGACTCGCAAATCCACTCTGGGATGCTCTCGCTAATCACAGTATTGCAAATCCGCCTGGCCTATGTTAGGGCGTTCCGATCAGCATTCCCTCCATCAGCCTCGCGCTGGGACGATGGAACGGCCTGGCATGGTTCCTTCCCGTCGTCAGTCAGGACCCAGAGAGCGTCATTGCGTGAGTACTGTGCTGTGTATTGGCTGTGGGGCCTCCCGCCCCACCCACCCTATCCACGAACCCGTTTACAAAGGAAGGTTTTTCCGCCCCCATGAGGCGCCAAGGTGTCAGCATACAATAACTTGTTTTGGCCTAGGACGGTGAGAGCTAGCAGAATTAGTGGTCTTATGCTCGAAGCAAAATGTGGTTAATTTGGGGTCCATTTTTTGCTTTCACGTTTTCGGTTGGGGATTTTATGTGAGAGCATGCATGCAGTCTGCAGAAGAGAGCGAATGTATCGCGCAAGCGCCACGTGCATGCTGTCGTGTAACGTCAGCGCAGCGTCGAAACGGGTAATATTAGTGCCTCTAGGTTGCTTCTAGAAGGTGCGTGGAAGGCGACACGAGGGGTGGGGAAGGTGAGATAAGATGTGTGAGGCCTGGCGTGGCATTGTGAAGGATGATGAGGTTGACATAGGCTCCAGAGAAAGGCATGTGACATGACTGATAGATGGCAGGCGAGAGAGGACCTGGTGATATGAGGTCATCGGCATTTCTGAATGTCCGGAACTCGTACTTGACGGTCTCTGATTTGGCCTACAATGCCGACTCGAAGAGGCTGGGGTCTGCGAGCCCTCAGTGTGTGGAAGGTAAAGACAACCTGACTCACGAAACTTCCGTGAAATTCTTCATTCTGCATTCCAATTTCTTCATTTCTGTTAAAGACTCGAATTCCTATTAGGACTGGGCTGCGGTAACCCGATCTCTTGTCCGTGCTTTCGCTCGCAACCGCAATGCAAACACTGCGACTAAGGCGACTTAACCATCCTTCTCCAGCAATCTCGCTGCCTCAGCCGTCTTTCCTCTATCTCACCCTCCCCAATTCCAAATTCTCATTCACTTGCTCAGCCTCATCCTCATCTTGTCCTCAAAGTTCTTACGTGATCCGCAATCGACCCGTTGAGTGTAACAATACCCGTCATCATCTCTCTTAACAAGCATTCTCTCGTCGCACAATACCAGGATGCAAGCATGCAGCCAAAAAGGTGCAGCACGTTCCGGTTTACCGACACATTTGGGTCGAATGGGTCGAGCCATGCAGGTAAGCTTATGTCCCTGTATGGAATGCTCGTATCCTGGTATGCACGTGGGCAGCGACGGGGATGGCGCGGCACACTGAACGGTGAAGATCGAGATATGGATTATCCTGATGCATTGAAAGCTTCTGGAAGCATTTTTTCACGATCAATGGAGCCTCGACAAGGACGCGACGGTTTCATCAGAAACCCTGGGATTGCACGTTGATGCACATACCACAGGACGCAGTATAGTGTACCATGCTCCGTGGGTAAATTCAAGTCCTAGAATATGGCATGTGGCAAGGCGATATGTAGACTAGGGTAGACTACTCTGTATCACTGGGGACAAGGCGGCGGAACGCCGTTGCGTAGTACGTTGCACGACAGCTATGTTTTTCTTTGACTTTAATAAGTGTTTTGAAGTGCCGCATTGTTGCATATATAGGCACTCTGGGACCGTGTTTCCAGTTCGTGTTCTTGACGTGTGATGGAGCTTACACTAAGCCTATCCCTAGGGCGATTCGCAGTATCTGCACCTTGACGAAGTCATCTTACCTTTCATACATATTTATTTCTTCTCTTCATTCGAACATGCCTCGGCGAGGCCAGCGCATAGTCTTCTCCATTTCCATCGTGCTAGCCTTCAGTTCCGTTTCCATCGCCTTAATCCCCGAACCCCGAACTCGGCATACACTGGCCCATCCCATCGGGTGCAGACATCCCCATCGGGTGCGAAGATCGTCAATTGGCGGAAAACGAGCAGGGTATCCTTTCCGATTGGAGCGCTGAGGTAAATAGTATTACTGCTGTCGCGTGGAACCCATGACCTTCGTGCAGGACAGAACGGACTTTGTGTGGCCTCAACCTTGAGGCCATCGCTGAGGCGCGAGGACATGAAGGAATTAGGAGGAGAGGAGAGGAACGACGGCAGTTGAGTGGGGTGAGAACTGTATGCCTCATTCGTTTTATTGGGAGCCTCCGGCTCGGATGTCAAAGTCGTGTTAAGCAACAAAATAATGGACTGCTAGTAGTAAATTTATCTACATTATGCATATGTCGCAAGGAATCACAGCGTCTCGATATATGCAACACAACACCACAACAGATATACCGTTAAACTAACTCAAGCGTCTTGACTGTTCTCTGCAAAGAGCACAGTGACCAACCATGCTATATGGCGAAAGACAAATACCTGAATCCATATGCACCCACCTCTCCACCTCCAATCCCCCGTTTGGCAGAAGACAATGTCTAAACCCAATGATCGCCATCACAAATTTTGACTCGCTTAGGAATTCGATTTTCATACCATCTCACTGTAATTTAGAAGTGGTAGGTGTAAGGCTGGCTTCAAGATAACAGCACCTCGCACAGATAAACCACTGAATGAATATTAAAGGGATCGGAGAAGACGCGTACGAGCTGGCGAAACACATTACAATACGCCTTGTAACTTGTATCCTGGACTGCACGGCTCGAACTAGGCATGATATAAGGACTTCTAAATACCAGTTAGTTTGCAGTCCGCCGCGCCCTTGCTGAAACTGCTTTTCTGTACATACCAGCGGCGCCGTCTCTATACTGGAAATGTAATGGGATGAGAACAGAGTGCATTCAAACAGCAATGACCGGGTATAGCGATGGGGCCTCGGGGGTGCGAGGCGGGTAGTGTGATGGTATAGAGGCAAAGTTGAGTGTGACAGCTCGTCTCGATGAAAGATGAATCAACAGACGTCGAAGCTATTCCACACACGACCCAAGAGTCGTACTAAACCAGTGCTTAGAACGGTCCCGTCAACCTAGTTATGTTCACATGCAGGTTGAGCAGGTTTGAACGTGAAATTGTGCTGACTTTCATTGGCATATTTGGTATATTTCGCCGTCCATGGATTATATCTATACACCACCCGATCGCTCAATCTGTTTTCGAAATAAGCCAAAAGGGACGTTGACCCTTAGCCCATTCTGACCCTAAGCCCGTTTTTTTCAACGATGATTCGACAACCAAGAAACCGTCTACAAGATATCATATCAATACACAATCGAAGCAAGGCACACGCTTTCTCGCCAAACTAGCTCCGCCCCGATCCCATCTCTCTGCAATTTTCGTTTATCGCCTCAACGGCGGCTTCCCCCCGGCGGCAGGATACTTAGCACCGTACATCATCTTGAATCCGTTCTTTAGCGATGTCATGTCGGGGTAAGGATTCCTCTCAAGTTCAAACGCATTCGGGATAACCTTGATGGGCCAAGCCCCCTTGGGACCCTTCTCGCCTGCCTGGTAGCAGAGCCAGAAATAGCCGGGGTATTTCGGCATGGCACAGAAGGCGTACATGAAGCGGCTTGGGTTGGCGCTGCAGTATTGGTTGAGCCAGTTTTCTGTTCCATCGTTAGTATGTGTGCTGGAATGCATGACATGGATGAGAACACTTACCGGCATACTCTTTCCCTTGCTTCAGGAATCGTTCGTCCTTGGTGAGTTCTGTGACCTTCCTCGCCATCGCCTCCACATGACTGACGATCAACTCGTCGAGATCGGAATATGTGTACTTTCCAACACGGAGTTGCTTGCCAAGGGAGTATGGGTTGGACTTGCCCAGCTCCAGCACATCAATGTGCTGATATGAATTGTCTGCAACCTTCCAGGTGACAGCAAGGTGATCGAGACCCTTAGAAGAAGGCCGAATAACCACTTCGCCCGGCTCCTTGCTGCCGAGGAACTCTTCGGCTTGTTGGGCGTTGAACTGATAGAAGAGCGGATGGCTAACGACACGCATCGGACGGCCAGCGGCGACTTCCTTCTCCCGTTCGGCAGCCTTTTTGTCTTCTGCCTCCTGTTGCTCATCCCATTCGCCAGGTATCCGTTCAAAAGCTCGTGGAGGAGGTTTGCGAATAATTTCTTCGTTCAAGGACAATTGTGCCGTGAGTCCTTTGCGGTTGAGGTATACAATCCGAGCCCGGACGGTCTGCTGGGGATGGAACACATGGCGTGGCTCCTGTCCGTTGGGGCCCACTCCCGCTGGGAACTGCGTATCATCTACCACGCCTTCAATGCCACATTCGAGCTTGCACTCGATGTGGTCCGCGAAGGTCCGTTTGATCTGCACCGGCACGACCAGTCCTTCATATAACGACTCCTTAGTTTCACCAGTCAGCATCGTAAAGATCTCGTCGGCTGACAGATCCGCAAAGGACTGGCGGATCTCTTCGTATGGTTCGAGGAGTTCGGCACGGATCGTTTCCAGAGTGGCCCGCTTTCGATTCCCCAGCTTCTTCTCGATTTCTGAAGCGTAATCTTCGAGAATCAGCTCATGAATCAGATCGGTCTGGTCGTCCCGAATCATGCGGCGCACAACTGCACTTGCACCGCCGTCATCCACTTCTGCCTTGATATCTTCCTCATCCAGATTCAGCGCATCGGCCACCATCTTGCGTGCAAGGTCGTAGTCTTCAGGATGAACGCGAGTGTTATCCAGGTAATCGGACGTTTCTTCATGTAGGTTGAACTCGAGGTAGAGGAAGCTTGCCGCGTTTTGGAAGACCTTTGAACCCATGGCCGCCTTAAGCTGCCGGTGGTCACCCTCTGCGATGGTAAGGCCGATGAGGTCAAAACGAGACAGAATCTCATCTCCGTTGGCTTGAATGGCTTTGACTAGTTTATCAGCTTTACGGGGACCCAAACCGCAAACGTACGGCAGTAGTTTTGAGAGGTACGGATCGTCATAAGCCTCTCTAAGGTCGATGCCGACAAGGTTAACCATGTCCACCATGGCGTTCTCCAGCCTGTCCAAAAGCTTATCCTGTGGTAGGAGTGTCTGGTTGGCGACGAAGGGAATGGAGATGATATCCTTGCCAAGCGACGCATATTCGGCGAGAGGATTCTGGAGGTATCGTGCGAGGGCCACGCAATACCGAGTGAGCGGTGGCAGCTTGGGAAATTCCTTGATAGCACGTGGGTTGTTGTAATAGAGGCGAGCGACTTCATCGTTGACCATCACGACTTCGAGAGGGTCACTTTTCTCGTTGCCATCCTCATCGTCGTAGGTGGTTCCTTGGATATCGTACTCCTTGATGATTTCTTGCAAATCCTTTTGAAGTTTTCGCGTTTCCACCGAAAAGCCACTGATTCCAATCACATCCGGTTTACGGCGGCGAAGAACTTCCACAAACTTCTCGACGTCTTTTCCAGGTGGAATATTACGCTCCCGGTTGCCGAGTCGGAAGTCGACGAGCTTGTCGTTTTCCAGCACACGACCATCGTTCTCGACGTAGGCCCAGCAGATGGCATCGCCACGCGCGCCCTTTCCATTCGAGATGGCGATAACGTTCGGTATTGATCCCAGAACCCCGCCTCTGGCTTTGAACGGGGCTTGATCCAACTTGTTGGCGTAGTTCTCTCTCGCACGGCTGGCGAGTTCATCTTCGCATCGTGCCCGCAATGTCTCTTTGACTCCTGTCGCAATGGCACCCTGCATCTTTTCCAAAGCCGTGTCAAGCATCTCTTTCCTGAGCGAGTTCCAAGCATCCGCAATCTCGCTGACACTATCATTTACAATGAACGTCTGTAGTTTTCGCTTGAAGTTGTCGTAGCCATCCATGCGGATCTTGACGTGTATCAGTCCCTCCTCCTCGGCTTTGAGCATCTTCAGGAATAGATCAGGCCGTCCATGTAAATCCAGGAACGATTGCCGGCGGAGATACTTGAACTCATAATAGATATGGTCCTCGGTAATTTTCCGCAGGCCTTTATCAGTCCGAATGCAGTCAATAAGGGCGTACTGGTAAAAGTTCCCTCTAACATATCTGCGCAGCCTCGGACTGGTCAGCAGCTCCTGGATATATGTTGCCTTTGCATCCCTGAGAACCTGTGCGCCGGATGTATAATACGGCTCCTGGACGAGGGACTCGGCCAGGTCTTCGGGACTTTGGGGGGGATCCTCGATCTCGAAATCACGAGTGCTAGCTTCGGCGCGCTGCGCTAAGTCATCTGGTTTGACACCGATAGCGTGGACAAAGCTGTAAGCGCTGGTTCCCCGTATCCTGTCGAAGAACGACCTTGCACTATTGGCTCGTTTTTGTGTACCAAGATGTTCTGACTCCGCGAGGCGCAGATCCTTCATCTCGGAAGACCACTGGAAGTAGAGGTAATCCTGGAGCTCCTGCACTTCTTCAATGGTGACAGCCTGTCCAATGAGATCCTCGATGACAGGATCACGAATGTGGTCCCCAAGACTCTTCAGATTCTCATAAGTCATCTGTAAAGCATCACGCTTCTCCGAGAAAGCCCTGAACTTGAGATCCAGCTCAAACACCTCCCAAAGATCGCTTTGATTGAGGAGTCGTTCAGGCCTAGCATCCGGCGGGGCGTCTCCGTCCATATCATCCAGCTGATCCGTAGGTGCGTGGATGAGGTAATCCTTCCTGTGATTGAAGATGAAGGGAACTTCATAGTCCTCAAGATTAAGGAACTCGAGCACTTTGCGGACCGCTTTCCGGAAAGGCCTCTCATAATAACCAGGCAGGGGCTTTTTTGGCCAGATGAGTTTGGCGATCCACGCCGCTTCCTCGGTCAGGCGTGCGGCCATATCGTCGTCGGTGATCTCAACTGGCTTGAAAGGTTTACGCGCCAGCTGAAGACGTTCCGGCACGTCGGTTTCCCTGATGACATTGTCCTCGTCCGTAAGCATGCGTTCGGCAAGCTGTGAAGGCTCGAACACGTCTTTGAGCTGCAGTTCACGACCCTCGCCCGTTTCTTCGTAGTCTTGGCGCTCCTGAAGGTCGATGGCCCAGTCATATTCATTGCCGTCGCCAAACGCCGCTCTGTAGTCTTCTTCAGCTCCTTCATCCAGGCCTGCGGCTTGAAGACCACTTGTTATGAGGTTTATGCCGGGTTGTCCAACTTCCCGATCGTCTGCGATCTCGTCTTCGAACTGATCCTCTTCTATGAAATCGGCGAACTCGTTGTCGATACCGCCAGGTCGCCGACCATATTCTTCCTCTTCCAATTCTTCGTCATCGGCGAAGATCTCGTCGATGCCGCGCGGGGGACCGCGCTCCTTGTGGCCTCGCTTCAGGCGCTTGAACTTGCTCTGGTGCCTGGGTGAGATTGTATCTGGGATGGCGGAGTCGAAAACCTACCTGCGTCTGCTCTCGGGGTTCATAATCAGCTCCGATGAGGTCCAAATCCTCCTCATCGAGCTCTTCAATCTCTTCGCGCTTCTTGCGCTTCTTTCTCCTCTTCCGCGCGGCACGGTCCTCATCAACCTCATCTTCGTCGGATTCTTCAGCGATAAACCCGGCTCCTTCCTAGCATGATATTAGCGCCGTGTGAAGGGTGAGAGTAGAGTCCAGCTTACCTGCCGTAGACGCTCCTCATCATCCTCTTCCTCCTCTTCGCTGGAGTCCTCCAGCTCGGGGGCAGGCCGGTGCCGTGGGCGCACCTCTCCCGTTTCCTCGTCGAATTCTTCCTCCTCCTCTTCCTCACTCCCGACTTCAGCTACTTTGTCAAAGAACTTGTCCGCCATTGTGAGTTTTGACAAAGAGTGACGCGTGCTGCTATGTCGGGAGGTCGATGGTAGCCTCTATATAAAGGTATTCGAAGGGATGGAAATCACGCTCGAGGGAGCGAAATAGGCAGCAGCAAGATAGAGGCGGTTGGGTGAGAGCGGCAAGAAGTGCGAGATGGTCTGAACTTCACCTTGGGCGAAACTGAAGTTCGGGGGTGCAGCTAGTAATCACTTAGTCATGGTGGCTAGTGGCTGTGGTGGCTAGTGAACCTATTACTATTCCGGACTAGCGCCCGGGGAATACTTGGGCAGGGGCACCTGGGCAGGACGGGACTACTACATATGTACTTGTAGGAACTGTGATGGGGCTGCATGTCTTATTGCGGATTTCCTATGATATCTGGAATCTAAAATACCAAATCTTAACAGGTATGCAGCTGTGTCCCTTTGAATAGCAATGCTCGACTTTGTATTGCTCAGTGCGTGAGTCGAAAGGTACAGCACGTGGGCGGCGAATTGGCACCAGAGTCATGGGAAGTGAAACCCGTGCCTACGGACAACAGGAAGGACGCATTCCTGCAGCAGACTCCGTCTCTGAAGTATCATATATTTTCTCTATTCACCGGCGGTGCAGTCTGCGTGGGCTGCACTTTTCACCTCTCCTCCAAGATCCCGCCTATCTATTTCTGTACCTCGCATAGCGCAGGCACGCCTCCCCACCAACCCCCCAGGTCTCGCCCCGCTTCCTCACAACCGTCTTCTCCTGTTCCCCTGGAATCCCATCAAAACCGTCAGTCACCCTCTGCTTCTATTGATCGCATCCCAATCGGGCACCCATATCTCCGCCGCCATACACTCCTGCTCTGCGATTGTCCCGATAGCGTTAATCCAATAGACGCTGTGGCCCTGCTCTAAGCTCTTGCACCCTGATTGGCGAAACGCGCTGTCGCATCTTGGGCGGCAAACCCGAAACCACAGGGCAGAGCTGCCCTGCGTGTCTCGAAACTCGCACCCGGGAGGCGGCCGGAGCCAGGAGCCTTTGACTTTACACCTTCCACTGCGTGTTCAACGTCGCCGTCACCTTCTGCCTCCTCGACCTCTACGCTCGTTGAAGCCGCGTAAGCGCCCCTCCAGTCGTCACCATGGCCGAGTCAAACTTCAAAACGAAGACGATGAAGAGGAAGAATGTGAAGGGCCTGGCTTTGAGTGCTCCTCCGCCCAAGGCTGCGGCTCCCTCTGCTGGCGATTCTCAGATACCCGGAGCGCTAGGGCATGATGAGGGGCGGGCGGATACACTGGAGATCGGAGTGGAATTCCAGCTGGACCTCAAAGCCGAAGATCTGATAGTTCTTCGTGAACTTGGTTCGGGTAATGGAGGTACCGTTAGCAAGGTGCAGCATGCTGCTACCAAGGTCATAATGGCGCGAAAGGTAGCGTTCGCTGAACAGGCCAGCAACGAAAAAGTAACTAACCGCACAGATCATACATGTGGAGGCGAAGAATGAAGTGCGGAAACGTATTGTACGAGAGCTACGAATTATGCACGACTGCAACGACGAGCGGATCGTCGACTTCTACGGCGCCTTCCAGAACGACACCGGCGATGTCATTATGTGCATGGAATACATGGATGTGGGGTGAGTGGACCATCGACTCAACAAAGTGGCGCTTGTGCTGACTTCGAAAAAGATCACTAGATTGGGTGTCGAAGACGTTCGGGCCCGTCCGCGTTGACGTGCTTGGAAAGATTGCTGAAGCTGTTCTTGGAGGCTTGAGCTATCTCTACTCCGCACACCGTATCATGCACCGAGATCTCAAACCTTCAAATATCCTGGTGAACTCCAAAGGACAAATCAAGCTTTGCGATTTCGGTGTTTCCAGCGAGTTGGAGGGCTCCATTGCGGAGACCTTTGTGGGAACGGGAACATACATGGCACCTGAGCGGATACAAGGATCTCCGTACACAGTGAAGTCGGATGTATGGAGTGTTGGCCTGACCCTAATGGAGCTTGCTATTGGCAAGTTCCCATTTGCGGGTGGCGACAATGATTCCGAAGATGCTGGAGGGCCACAAGGCATTCTGGATCTCCTGCAGCAGATTGTTTTGGAGCCCTCACCAAAGCTACCCAAGAGCGACGCATTCCCGTTGATTCTCGAGGAGATGATTGCGAAGTGCCTCTTGAAGGATCCGTCCGAGCGGCCGACTCCCAAAGAGCTCTACGTATGATATCGAACCTTCACCCCTGACACATCGACTAACACTTCTCAGGATCATGACGCGTTCCTTCAAGCCGCAAAGCGAACGCCAGTAGACCTGGAGGCATGGGCGATCAGCATGATTGAGCACAACAAGCGCAAATCATACCTCGCCCCTGCCGCACCCTCCTCCGCTGCCGTCCGCGAAAAGCTCCGCGAGCGGTCTCCGCCATCCAACCGTAACACACCGACCACCACCGACTCCAACGGATCCTCTACTGCACCACCTCGTCCACCGTTTCCCACGCGGACATCCAGTTCCGCTCCATCTCAGAACCCCCTATCCCTCCCCATCCGCCCCGCACCACCACCCAACCACGCCAGCAGCTCGTCTCCCCAAAAGATAGCTCCACCCAATGGGGGCTTACCACCTCACCCGAGGAGGTGGAATGGAGAAGCTTGAGGATTTGCATAGATGCCTTCAACTTGGCTTGAGAGCGAGTTTTAGCGAGCTTGGTTTGATCTTCGATATTCGATACCGTCTTGCAATGTTGAAGATTTTAGACCCAGAGTGTATGGCTCTTTTTCTTCCTGTTTGTACATTCGAAACCTTTTATATGGACAGGCACAATGAATTATAGTGTGTTTTAGCAGGCATTTTCGTTGGTGTTCTGCGCTTGGTCTTGCGACTCCGTTGCGGGCCCGGTGCCTCGATGTCTTTGCTCGCCTCGCTGGATCTCTTTAACTTGACGATCAGGAAGTTCTTTCTGTCTTTTAAGTGGATATCTAAAGTGCTCAAGCGGCAAAATTTCCCTGCATATCCAGAACCATTAGAACACCGGCAACTTGTGAGACTGATCATGGGATCTAAATCTACCAGCTCCAACCTCCCAGCCACATATCAAGATGGGATATCCAGAGTGCGTTTCGATTATTGAAACCATGCCCTATATCAAGGCGATCGATTGCAAGTGGAAAGTAAAGGATAACACGTGATTTGGAGATGAACCCCTGTCCGCCTTCGCGTCCTCAACTTTCGCGACCTCGAAGCTCGGAGCTCCCTCAAGATGTCCTAACCCACAGCGACAACAACACCAAACATCCCACCGCGGCCCTCCTCCCGCATCTTCCCCGTCCACCGCCACAAACCCCCTCCTTCCCCTTCCGACCCTCCACCTCCTCGCCCTATCGCAGCCCACACCATGGGCTCCCGTCTGCACAACGCGCCCATCGTCCTCGACAACGGCAGCGGCACCATCCGCGCCGGCTTCGCAGGGCAGGACCTACCGAAATGCTTCTTCCCGTCGTTCGTGGGGCGGCCGAAACACGTGCGGACCATGGCGGGCGCGCTGGAAGGCGACGTGTTCATCGGGCCGCAGGCGGAGCAGCATAGGGGGCTGTTCAAGATCAATTACCCGCTGGAGCACGGCATAGTCACGGACTGGGACGACATGGAGAGGATATGGCAGTATGTGTATACGGAGGAGTTGAAGACGGTTAGCGAGGATGTGAGTAGTCACTAGTCACTGCTGCTGCACCGATTGCGGTGCGGTGGGTTTGTCTTTTTGCAGATGGACGCGGGAGCTAATGCGGGGACAATTGTAGCATCCAGTTCTCCTGACGGAGCCACCGCTGAATCCGCGGGAGAATCGCGACACGGCGGCGCAGATCCTGTTCGAGACGTTCAACGTGCCTGCGCTGTACACCTCGGTGCAAGCGGTGCTTTCGCTGTACGCATCGGGCAAGACGACGGGCATAGTGCTGGATTCGGGAGACGGGGTGTCACACGCGGTACCTGTGTTCCAGGGCTTCGCGATACCGAACAGCATACGGCGGATAGACGTGGCGGGCAGAGACGTGACGGAGCACCTGCAACAGCTGCTGCGGAAGAGCGGGCGCGTGTTCCACACCAGCGCGGAGAAGGAGACGGTCAAGAATATCAAAGAGACGTGCGGATACATAGCGCTGGATCCGGCGAAGGAAGAGAAGGAATGGTCGGGTTCGGCGAGAACGGACAACAAGAGCGTCGAGTATACGCTGCCAGACGGGCAGAAGCTCAAGGTACGCCAATCGCCAATCCCTCAAGCACATCTGTCCATCTCTACAATATACTAACCCACCATCCCAGGTCGGCGCAGAGCGCTTCCGCGCGCCGGAAATCCTCTTCAACCCGGAAATCATCGGCCTCGAGTACCCGGGCGTCCACCAGATCGTCGTCGAAGCCATCCAGCGGACGGACATGGACCTGCGCAAATCCCTCTACGGCAACATTGTGCTGTCGGGCGGATCCACATTGACGAAGGGGTTCGGCAACCGGCTGCTGCACGAGGTGCAGCGGTTGGCGGTCAAGGACATGCGGATCAAGATCCTGGCGCCGCCGGAGAGGATCTATACGACGTGGACGGGTGGGAGCATCCTGGCGGGATTGAGCACATTTAAGAAGGTAAGTTCACGCTGTGCCCTGGCGTGGTGTGATGGAGGGGGTTACTGGTGCAAGAATCGGAATGCTGACGGGATACACAGATGTGGGTGGAGAAGGACGAGTGGCAGGAGAACCCGGATATCATCCACACGAAATTTGCATAGAAGAGACGCCGGGTGCGGTTTCGGCAGTGTTGATGCAGTATTCGGTCGTTCGCTGCTCCTGCGATTTCTACACCGTCGCGGTTCCGCTTCTAGAAGCTGGGTAAGAGTATTTTTCACGCGGAGCTGGAGCTGGAGCTGCAGCGCATTACGTCGACTCGCGCAATCACGCATTGGAGAGTTGCATCAATATCTTCGGAATCCCCCTCACACATACGGAGTACAGTACAGTTGTGGACGAAATCTTGACGTGGTCCATCCCCTCTCTGCGACAACCACACCCCCGGAATTCATCCCGGATCTACACACAACACATCGACCGCACTTTTTGCAGACTCCAGACGAGACGAGACGAGACGAGACGAGGGGGGCTGGTTGTTGGACTTGGGTAGCGGGCAGCCAGCGGGAGTGCTAAGCGTCGTTAGTTCCCCTCTTCCCCGCATTTTTGGAAAATGGACGGTGCGTCCACTAGACTCGGTTTCTGTTACGAGATGGTTCGGCAGGGGGAAGCGGAAGGGAAGCGGGAATGGGGTTGCGGTGCATTGTACGCTGCATTTTGCAGTTTGCGGGTGTGGAAAGGTACCGCCGGAGGGGTTCCGCGATATTGGACGTTTTGGTTTTGGTTTTGCTGTTGTGGTGGTTGTATGGTAAAGGGGATGGAAGGGGGAGGGGGAAGGGGAAGGGAAGATGTCCACTGTTTTGGCGTTTTGTCCGCACGGTTTGAGGGATACCCCATTTCGAATACATGATTTCAAAATCGATAATCACAGCAAAGCATGAGCACTACTTGCAAGAGGAGCTCCTCCCCAAGGCGTTTCATACCGCCAGCGTGACTCCATCCCCAAGCAAAGCACGCAACCCGGACTCCGAAGCAGCACTGCGGGCAGTCCAACCACACGCCAAGCATCGTGAAGTTCTCTAGGCTGTGACTGTGACACCTCCTTACGAAATGCGCTGGCCAGCTCAGAGTCAGCCAGGCCCGGACATCTGCCCCGGAGGCACGTCTGCTGACTGCGTCACCGTGACTGGGACTGTCGAGTCTGTGACCACAGCGTCGGTAAGTAAGGAGGCTGCAGCTGGTGACGGACGGAGCGACTGATGGAGAAAATGCCGCGATGAGTGTGAGGAAATTGGAGATAATGGCGCAATGGGCTGGCGAGATTGGGGTTGCACATGACGAGCTGACGGGGAGAATTCCCTTGGTGATGGATTGATGGATTGAGCGGTGAATGTTATTGCGACGTATGGCGATCTATACTGTGGTCTAGCTGGAAGATGAGGTGGACATGACAGCTGGCGTTGAGCGTTTCGGCGCTTACTGCACTTGACTACCGTGCTGCATTATTGCAAAACAGAAGGGAGAAGCGAAATCGAGCAGGTGACAACATTTTTCCCTCTCACTCAGCTCTCATGGCCGCGCAATTGCCTCAGCGGCGCGTGGAACGACGGGGAGGCGAGGGGCGTGCGTGTTCACGATGCTCGACGTCATACGCTGACTGGATGGCAACAACAGTCATGATGGGACGATGTGAGGGCTCAGGGCTGCGGGCACGGGGTTCGGGGTTCTGGTTATTTCTGTAAGACAGTACAGTACAGAATCGGATGGACATGCCGAGGAAATGCAAGAGGGAAGCGAGCGCAAGATGCAAGGCAAGGGGGGAGAGGCAGAGGCAAATCAGGGACGAGGAGGGTGTGTTCCTGCAGATGGATGGGAATCTTTTGCAGTTCTATGGAGTACTCCGTCCTGGGTGGTTTGTTTGTTTTTGGAGACACATTCGACTTCTCTCAACAAGAAGATCTCGCAAAAGAAAAGACGAGATGAAAAATTCTGAGACTCGCAACATCCGAGTTGACATTCCTCCGTACCCACCAGCCCCTCTTTCCCCCGCAAATTCCAATTTAGAAAAGCAGACAAGCCAAACAGCTCATCACGATGCCATCGCCTCCTTCATAAAAACCTGCACTTGTCCCCAACTTGGAATTTCCTGGGGGTAACAAAAACTGGGCTCGAGCCAGTCGCCGCCGCCCGCCAACGTCAGGTGCACACCTCCCAGGGCTGGCCGCCGCTACATTACGCGATGCCAAGTCAGCGACGCCTTCCTTTGAAGGGGAGAAACAGCCCCTTCCAACGCCCTGGAGTCGATGAGTCCATCAGTCCATGTCGGCGTGTGGCCATGGTGGCCGTGGACAGGTCCCGAGCCTGTGAGAGTTCGCGCTGCAGCACGCTGGGGTTGCATGGCAGCGGGCGGCTCCCTCTTTGCCTTCTTGGAACCCCTTGGACGGCGCCTTGTCCTCATGTCTGATGTCCGGGCCCGCCGCATGATCAGAAGAATGCCGTTAACTGCAAAGTGCGCGAGGCGGCGGGCATGGCGGGCCCCAGCGACACGCACCTCGTGGCCGCGATGGTGCCATGGCAGAGTTTTCTTGCGCTGCTGTCTGGCTGGTCGCTGGTCGCTGGTGGCCGCATGCGCGTGCGGCGTTGGCTGTTGGCTCAGACTCTGTTGTGTGTGCCTTGAATAATGATGAAGGGGCCAGGACATGGTTGTCCGTTGCATTGGTGCAAAGTCGGTATATAAGGTGAGGACCCCGTGAGGGCTGTTGGACCCTAACAGTACTATCGTGTCGTGTCACCTGTTTTCTGCCCTGCCTACACACCATACCTACCCTACTACGTGCTAGCTTGGGTCTACCTAACTTCCCGCTTTTAAAGCTGAATCTTACCCCGGATTTCTTGGAGAGAGCTGGATATACTCGCCACTGAGCTTCACCTTCACCTTCAAGCATCAACCACTACTATCAACAAGGTCACCCATTGACCTCACCAACCAAACCAAAACACCACCACACATCCACATCAACACCACCACAACAATGCCATCCTACCACATCACCGAACCCCACCCCTCCCTGCCCGCCTCTCACATCTACCACTCCGGCCGCGGCGGCGCCGGCAACATCACCCGCGTCACCCCCTCCTCCATCACCCCCGGAGCCACAGCCACCGGCCCAGCATCCCGCATCAAACTGACTCCTCCCCCCTCCAACGCCATCTTCGCCTCCGGCCGCGGCGGCGCAGGCAACATGCGCGCCGAAAAGGAACGCGCCATGTTCTCCTTCGACGAGGAGCTCGCCGCCCAGGAGCGTCTGCGCGAGCACGCCGCCCCCATCTACCACATTGGCCGCGGCGGCGCGGGCAACCTGGTCGACGAGATGGGGCCCCGCAAGATGAAGCGCCAGGGCAGCGAGAGTTCGCAGGCGAGCACCGAGAGCGAGCGGGATCGCGATGGGGGTGTGCGGAGGAGCATCGAGGGCGCGTTCGGGAAGCTCAGCAAGACGTTCTCGAGGCACTAGGTCGTAGAGTGTTCGTGTTCGCGCTGGCCTGACGATCGACTTCGACTTCGACTTTTCCCATCCAATGACTCTGAATTCTTGCGGCATTTTCCAGCACGGCGTCCGGAGCTTCTGTTCTCCCATCTCTCTGTATACCACTCCAGGGCCACCTACGACCGAATGACCCAAAACGAAAAAAAGTTACTGCTTGCTTGCTTTTTCCGATATCCCATCTCTTTTTATTCAAACCAGCAAAAATCAACCACAACAACAACACAACCATCGAGGCGTTTCCGGTCCAACCAGCGAAATCAAAACCACACACAAAAGGCAACTTACTGGGCATATACATGTTTATGATACCCGGTCTGCGAGCGGACCAACAACCATCTCGGGTGAGGGCTACTACTACTGCATCCATCCATCCATCCAACTACTTCTTGTTTTTTTCGATTCCCCGTTTGCCTTTTCTGATTCCGATTCCCGCCTGGGGCTCCAGGGGAAGCGGGGGAGGGCTATCTTGATTAATGTATTATGATCAACGACTTTGGGGGATGGAGGGTTTCAATTGAAGATTTTATTTTCCCAACTTAACTTCAACCTTGTGTGCTGTGTTTGTGAATGATATGACGGTGATGCTTGTGCAGGTTTCGTGTGTTCTGCTCGACGTTTGGTGTGATGTCGAAGGGGGACTCGGGAGGGAGAGGAGAGGTAGTGCCGGATCCGTCCCCGCGTAGACTATGGTCTAATCGGTCGTAATCAATGGCACGCTAGACCGCATTTAGCGAGTGATTAGACGGTCATCCTTCAACTGAAGGATGGACAGCAAAATGAATCGTCTGTCTGCTTGGTACACTTGGTACAGACACCTGCACATAGCAGAGGCTCTGAGTGGCTCGTGACTTCTGCTTCCGAGGCGGGGGAGGGGCGCATGGGGGGCTTGCTATTGACACAGGTGACTGTTTGGAGCGACTCAGCGAGGGGTGAAACTCTTGTCAGGGGAACGGATGATGCAAAGGGGTGCAGGTGCAGATGCATCGAGCTGCTGCGGGAGTCCCACCGTATAAGCCGCACGGAAGGCACATTTTCCTCGATGACAGCGTTTGTTATAATCGATGCAGTGAGGAGAATCATCAGGACGCAGGTACAGAATATCACTCCAGAGCCAATTCACTGATGCGCACAGCTCTAATAATGAGGACCATCCATCTGGCTCGGCCAAGGCCCCGAACTAGCGGCAGATCCCCCAAACGGTTCACGCCGCAACAGGGCCGGTGGAAATTGGAGGGACCCATCGACTTGCGTAACGGTCGGCCAACGTCGCTCTCAGATTTCAGCGTCTTGAGGGAAAAACGCCTAGGCAGTCCAAGCATGAGGGAGTGTGTTCCTACGGGGTACGCGAAGGGCAGGTGGATGAGAGAGGAGAAGGTCGCAAATTGCGGACACGAGGGACAATGTATTGATAGGCTAGTAGGCTCAGGCGCGCCATCAGTCAGCGCGAGGTGAGCGCTCAAAAGGGCAAGTTCTTGGGTGCGAGTGTGGCGGAGCAGCTGGAGCGTTGCGGGACCTGGGCTGGGTCGCTGGGCTGCCGGATGCAGATGCTGGGCAGGGCATGGCTACAGATGTCAGAGAGCATTACTCCCTACTACTATGTAATTACTGTGTAGATATTGTGTCCAGCGACAAAGAGGGCCGGTTGCAGTTGACAAACAAAGAGTAGCGGGCTCGTCGCACGCTCTCACGCGCCAATGATACAAGAATAGAGGGGCGAGAACGGAAAAAAAGTGATCATCACTGCCACCACTCCAGCTGTGGATGATGGATGATGGATCATTAATGGTGTGGTGTGTGGTTCCCTCTCATCGCTCATCGCTCATCGCTCATCCCAGCACTCTCGGCGCCACGCGTCCGGATTTAGCGCACGCCGGGCCCGTGACCGCGACTGCCACTGTCTCAGGCCCCTTTCCCTTTCCCTCTCCTCTCCTCTCTCTCACTCCACCGCCCGAGACACACAACACCATTTTTCTCCAACTTCCCAAATCCACTTCACCACACTCGCTCTCACACCACTCGACACTCGACGCCGGCGTGCGTGACTCTGAATAATCCCAAATCCCAAGGACTGCGTGCAGATGGACAGCTGGACCCTCCGCTAATCGCAAGCCCGCTACGATCGCTACCGCTACCCTTCAACAAACACCTGACAGGCCCAGCCCCAGACCCGCCCTCGCCCGCCTCCCTTCCCGGTTTCCTGCAGCAGTGCAGCCACCTCTGCTGCGACACCACACCTTTCGTCATCGCGACCCTCCCACTGCTACTCCGTACTCCGTACATACTCTGTACTCTCCGCCGTGCTAATTCTCGAAACCACCCACCCTCGTTCCCCTTTCACGACCCTTCGCCTGCTGGTTTGGCTGATCCCCTCTCCCGTACTCGCGACGAGTACTTGTTCCGAATTACGTCTTCGCGGAGGCCCGCCGCCTCCAACACGACTCCCGCCTCTAATTGACCCGCCCTCATACCGCCAGCAAACATGCTACCATCAATCGCCAAGTCCTCCCTCCTCCTCCTCGCCGCCGCCCTGCCCTTCTCCTCCGCCGAGCGCATGATCTCATCCTCGTCGCTGAACCCATGCCAGGCCAACTCGAGTTTCTCCGCCACCCTCTTCCAGGTCGCCTTCACCCCCAACAACAGGAGTTTGGGCTTCAACATCCAGGGTGTCTCCACAATCAATGGAGAGGTCAACGCCGAGATGGAGCTGTTCGTCTACGGCTACTCCGCCCTCAAGCAGAACCTGGCACCCTGCGATAACAAGGAGCTCCAGGGCATGTGTCCCATGAACCCCGGCCCCATCCAGCTCAAGTCCAACATCGACATTACCCCCGATGTCATGAGCAAAATCCCCGGCATCGCCTACACCATTCCCGATCTCGACGCTCTCGTCCGCATTAGGATTACGGACCGAAAGACGAACGTACCGTTGGCCTGCGTCGAAGCCGAATTGACCAACGGACACTCTGTCGATCAAAAGGCCGTCGCCTGGGTCACCGCCATCATTGCAGGCCTTGGCCTGGTCGCATCCGCCATCACGTCGGGCTTGGGCCACTCCAACACAGCTGCACACGTCGCGGCGAACGCCATGTCGCTCTTCGGATACTTCCAAGGACAGGCCTTGTTCGGCATGTGCGCGATGCCTCTTCCCCCGATTGTCGCGGCGTGGACGCAGAACTTCCAATGGAGCATGGGCATCATCCGTGTAACCTTCCTCCAGAAACTGGCAACCTGGTACCAGCGCGCAACCGGCGGCACCCCCACCACCTATCTTTCGACGCTGTCCGCCGTCTCCATCGATGTCCAAAAGGTCAAGCGTGGCCTGGAACATGTCGGTCGCCTTTTGACGCGCAGCAACGCCGGATCCGGACCCCAGCAACGTGTTGTGTTCCACGGTATCCAGCGAGTCGGCTTCCGCGCCCACATTGAGACGACCAACATCTTCATGACCGGATACACCTTCTTCATCATCTTCTTGATCTTCGTCACCCTCGGCGTCGTTGCTTTCAAGTTCATCTGCGAAGGATTGGTCAAGGCCGGAAGACTCAGGCATGACCAGTTCATGGATTTCCGCAACGGCTGGAGGACCGTGCTCAAGGGCATCTTGTTCCGCTGTATCCTGATCGGCTTCCCTCAGATGATGGTTCTGTGCTTCTGGGAACTCACGAGGCGCGACTCGGCTGGCGAGGTCGTCCTGGCCATCTTCACCATGATCACCATGATTTGTGTCTTGGCCTGGGCGTCGTCCAAGGTCATCCGCATCGCTCAGCGCTCCATTGCTATGCACAAGAACCCCGCCTACATCCTGTATTCGGACCCCGTCTCTCTTAACAAGTGGGGCTTCCTCTACGTCCAGTTCAAGGCTGCGGCATACTATTTCATCGTGCCCATCCTCTTCTACATCCTCATCAAGGCCATGTTTGTCGGTTTGGCCCAGGGAAGCGGTGTCGTTCAGGCCATTGCCCTCGTCTTGATCGAGGCGGCTCTGCTGATTGGCGTTTCCGTCATGCGTCCCTATATGGACAAGAAGACGAATGGTTTCAACATTGCCATTGCCGCATTCAACTTCCTCAGCGCCATTTTCCTGCTCGTCTTCTCGAACGTGTTCAATCAACCCGTAAGTATCTCACATTTTCGCACCATTTTCCGTTGCTCACCCACCTCCAGGGCATAGTCACTGGTGTCATGGGTGTCATCTTCTTCATCTACAACGCCGCTTTCGCGCTTGTGCTTCTCCTCATGGTCTTGGTGTCCTCTGGATTTGCCCTGTTCACCAAGAACCCGGATACGCGTTATCAACCCATGCGCGACGATCGCGGCTCCTTCATCAAGTCGCAGACGCAGCTCACGACCGAGCTGGATGCCCTTGGTGCCACTGCACGCGGTGAGGGCAAGGGCCAACATCCCCGCGCCGGCATCGACGACGACGATGACTCCTTCGCCTCCGCCTCGCTCGAGCAGCGCCAGATGGCCGCCAAGGAGGGCGGCTTCACAGAGCACTACCAACCCGCCCCGCCGCGGAGCCCCGTAGACCCCGGCTTCAACGGCCAGCAATCCTCCGCGCCGTCCGGCGGCAACGCGTCCTACTATGACCGCAGCAGTCCCGTGCCTTCGTACGGACGCGCGGGCAGCCTCAGGAACGAGCAGCCCTACCGGGCGGCCAACAACTCGAGTCCCTGGCAGCGGGGAGCCGGCTACGACCATTGACGCCAGGAGCAGGAGCAGATCATCGACCTGTACGATCGGCGGTCTGGCCAGTTCGAGCGGCGCCGTGGGACCGATACTAATGAATTGCATTTTTAGAGTTGTGGATTGTGAATAGCCAGCTGCTCGTCACTCGTCACCCGTCACCGTCACCTGTTCACCAGGTCGGAAAACAACATACAAACACATCATCATTGTAATATCCGAAAGGGGGATTCATCTAGGCGTTTTTTTTTTCGTTTTGCCCATCTTTGTCCCTGGGCGACGGCCCGGGAGAAGGGTTGAGTGGGAAAAGGGGTTCAAGATGCTCTTTTTTGTCTTGTCTCTCGGGCGCCGATCGAAGCATCCTGTCATGGCAGCCAAGGTCGTTGGCCCCTTTTTTGGCTGCTCTTTCTTTTGTCTGCAATTGGGGGCGTTTTGATTGGGAATTGAATCCATCCAGTTATTCTCATGAGTATATTTTCCTTGTCATTTTTTTTTCCTGCCTCTAAGAGTATCGGAGTATGGATGGTCACGGCGGGACTTTTCGCTGTTGAGCTCGAGGGTATCTCGTGAGGGGCTCTGCTGATGTGGCACGAGGTGGTGGTGGAGGAGGAGGAGGAGGAGGAGGTGCCTCTTGCGCTGGGGGAGGGAGAGCGAGAAGCAGGAGACGCGAAGGGGAAGGATGGGATGGGATCTGTACCATTGAGTCGCGGGTGGAGTTGGGTAGCGTATAAAGCCGTAGCCGTCACGGGGACGTAGCGAAGTACACTCTGTGTGTGTCTGTAAATGAAGGAGAGTTGTATATCTTGGGGTTTCGTGCGTGCGTGGCTTTGTGCGCTGTGTCGTTTGCGAGACAGAGGGGAGAGAGAGAGTGTGTGTGTGAAAGTGGTGGATATGTACATGGTGCTCACTCGGGTGAAAGAAGAAGAAGAAGGGCCAAACGAGTTCGAGTTCGAGTTCAAGTTCTCCTTTCGCTCTTCCTCCCAAGCATAAGCATGAGTGCTTTTGGGCTTTTGGGCTTTTTACTTCATCCATCCCATCTATCTTTAGTCAGTCCCATACCATCCCATCTGCCATTACGGGAACATGAATGGAACGCGTGGATTTGCATTTGCATTTGCGTTTGCATTTCAGTCCGTCCGTCCGTCCGTCAGTCCGTCAGTCAGGCACCCTGCCATGTGGAAGCCAGCCAGGGGGCAGAGGTTGGTGGGAGTTGTGCAGTACTCCGATTCGATTTTTTCCCCCTATTACCCTATTCCCCTATTATCGGTAATGTAGGTTCGGGTTCTGCGCCACGGTGATATTTGACATTTAACATCCCCTTTCGCGGGACACGACCTCGACCTCATCGAAGCGATATATGTAGAAGCGACATATATACCCCGTCTCCCCTTCATAGGCCATCATTGTTCTTGTTCGGATTCCGAGGGTTGGATGGACTGGACACAGGGTGGGCGATCGTCTACACAGTACGCTTGGCCCCGCCCTCCTGCTACTACCACTCCGGACGAGGCGAGGGAAAGGTGAGTTGGAGCGAGGACGTGAGGGTTGGTATGTTGCAGGTGTGGGAGGAGGATTGGGGATTGGGGATTTGGAGGGGACGGACGGGGTTTTCTTGTGGTGGGGACGGGACTTGTAAGGAGGTGGGGTGGGTGGTGTCGTGTCGTGTCGGGATGGGATGGGATGGGATGGGATGGAGGAGTTCGCTGTGGTTGGGCTGGGTAGGTTCGCCGACGTGGAGTGAGTGTATGAGTCGTGCATGGGGCCAGTGAGTGAAACAGAGGCAATGAATGGCGTAGCTATGTATGTAAACTCACGGAACAATCGAGCACTACTTGATGTATTCGTCCTCGATACATAACGGAAGAAATGTGACATTACTGATAATCGGTACGAAATCGTTCGAACGTAGACTCGTTAAAATGTGGAAAACATACATCATTATCGTCCCCCGAAAGAAAAGTTCAACTCAAAAATCCAGTCCCAGCGCGTCCGTCAGGAGAAACGAAAGGAAGCGAATACTACCTGCGTTTTAGATGCCTGCATCCAGAACACGCATCAACCGCCTTCCCGCCCATTCCCTCCTTTCCTCCCTCAGCAGGAAAATCATCAAGGCTCATACGGAGGCGGCGGATCATCATCCTCCTCATACCTCGTCGTCCCCGTTATCGCCAGCGGCGCCGGAGTAACCCCCTCCCTCCTCCCTTGCCCGTCCCCTCTCCGTCTCTCCCTCCCAGCGCTCAACTCACTCACACCAGCCCGCGGCATCGGCACCGTCGAAGCCTCGAACGCCGGAACAGACTGGCTAAACCCCGCATTCCCATTCCCGTACACCGATTGCCCCGGCCGCCGCCTCCCCGAGGACTGCGTCTGCGTCCGCGGAGGGGTTTGGGTTGGAGCGGAATCCCCGGTATATCGCGGCCCGTTCGCAACGGGGACGTCCTGCATCGTCGCGAAGCTGTCTTGTCGGCGCAAGGGCTCGACAGGTGGTGTGTACTGTGACTGGGGACCCGGACCTTGACCTGGACCTGGGCGTGGGACAGGCCGACGACGGGGACACTGCTGCTGGGTTTGGACTCGCTGGTGGATGCGCTGCTGCAGGAGGGACTGGGGAGGGCCGCGGTATGCGTAGGTGTGTTTCTGCTGGGGTGGGAGTGGGAGTGGGAGTGGTTGGGGTTGGGGGTTCCGATGAGGGCCTGGGTAGCTGTTGTGTCTGCGCAGGTGGGTTCCACGGTCGTCGTAGTCCGAGTCGAGCTCGTCGTCCGAGTAAGCGTCTTGTTGGGTTCGTCGTCGCCCCCGCCGTTTGCTCTTCTTGCGGTAGTGGTGGATGAGGACGCCGCCGATGACGAGCTCGAGGCCGCCTAGGATTACCATGGTGGAGAGGTGTGCTGTTGCTTATGGACAATGTATTTGCACTTGCGGTTTGGAATAGCTGCCTGTCAGCCTGGTGTCGTTGTGATCTCGTTTTCCAGGGAATTGGGTGCCTGGGAGACAAGATGTGGGAGTGAGGGGAACATGATGGACGCTTTTCTCTCGAGAGAAGGCTGAGTCTTTCGTGACCATGCGGACACTAAGCAGCGCGAGTTGTTTTGTCGGAGGGTCCGAAGGTGGCGGAGTCGAGCAGCTGCGTCAATTGGGAGAGTGAGGGCCAATCATGCAGGAATGATTGGGGGCGGGCTCGGACCAATCAGGATGGATTGGTGGTGTGAGGTAAAAGTAAGTCATGTGACCTGACTATTCCCTCAACATACGTTGGATATATTGGTTAGTGGTCGATAATCCACGAGGCAAAATACAGCCGGCAATGGCAGCATTCAGAGACTTGAGGCATTGTGTGGTTTTTCCTCTGGTTAGCACGTGCTATTAACACCTTAGTCAGCTGTCGAATTGACCTCCAGCCCCTGAATCCAGGGCTCCTGTTGCGGTCGCATTCGCCATCCTTGAGATACGAGCGACATGCAGTTTCAAATCTCGCATGCCTATTGTCAATTGTCATGACGTCGCGTATATTTCCCCAAAAGTACACAGTCGAGGCTCTGTGCCTGTCTCCTCGGAGCACCCCTGGCCCCAAAATATTCGCCGACCACTTGATTACCCGGGCCAGATGGCTGCGATACCATCCCCATCGTGGTCATTGCATAGTAATCGCTATCCAATTCTAGAAATCCCTTCGCCCAGTCGCTATTTCTCTTGTATCGGCCCGACTCTACTCTCTCCAGGCGTAAAGCGAGTTTTACAAGTGTGGAGGTCAACGGTTAGGCCTGAAGAAAAATGAAGCTAGAGCGGAATTCTTACCGAGAGCGGACGCTCCCTTCCACCGACGAGTTCTCTTTTGCATCTACACTTTTGTTTTTTTACAGGCCGCGTTCAACACACGGGAATAAGGAACCGATCATTCGATCGTCTTTCGGATTGTTGAATACCCCTCGGATATAAGGCTCCCTGAAACCCATCTCTTCCCTCCGAAGAGGCCTCCTCCGATCAACCCTTGCAAGATTTCATATGTGAACCGCAAGGGACCACGTTCTAGCGTCTGTCTATGCCTGCGGAAAGCCCACTGAAACGGCTAGGATACACGTCCACCACAGCGATTACCGACCGTTTGGCGACGCCTTATCCGGCAATTACCAGCGGCCAATTGTAGTATAGGGGGCGGAGGCTCTGCTCCACCTCGCTTCAACAACAAGTGCAAGTTTTGGCTTCGTCCCTGTCACGCTTTTCCCTCTACGTCTTTCGAAGAACGCGGCAGACATGCTACCGATGTCGATTTTGCCCCTATGTGTCTGCCACCAGCCGTCTCATGAACCGTTGCGGAGTCCACCGAAGGGATTCATCCAAACAGATTGCTGTACCTGAAGCAGACCCCACTGAAAAGTAGCTCCGTTTCTACCATGAGATCTGCAGGAGAGCCTCCCAAAAACGGCCCCGCCAGACGACGGGTAACGGCGCGTGGGCTAGGAGAAAATGTTCATGCAGCCATGTCCCACTCTGGCACATGTCTTTCTGAGCGCAAGAAGACACCATCAGTTGTATCTTTGCAACTGCTCAGATGACTTGGACAGTTCCAGAGATAAAGCCCCAAGCTCTGGTGCAATCCTCCATGACAATCATGAAACCGCAATCCATCTGGTCATCTCACCACGTGCGGGCCAAGAGCACATTCCCAGGAACCGTACATGGATGCGGCTTTGATCCACGCGTTTCCCCTGCAAGAACCAGGCATGAGGGAGAAGCTTCCTGCATGTCTAGCCTAGTCTGTGCGACGTTCCCTTCTCGTGGGGCAACATGTCTCGTCAGATCGTCCTCCCTTTTCGTTCGCCACGATACCAGTGCTTCCCATTCCCCATAAAACCGCAGCTTGGCCCTCGATTTCTCGAAGTCGCGATCTCCACCACTTCGAAGTGTACGATATGCAGCCACTGAAGTTTATCTGATACCCAAGACTTGCACGTGTGGATTGCGAATCGCCGTCCTCGCGACTGTGGACTGTAGTTCCATGTGATCATACACCTCCTCGGCTCAACACACAGTTCTTCAACCCAGATCGGACTTGAAACACCACCAACCCGGAAAACGGTAATTGACCCCGTGTGGACGGGAATCTACCGCCAGCATGCTGCTTTCAAGAGCCCTTTTGTTGCTCCCTTTCACCCTGCTTTCGTGCGTGCAAGCACAAGACAAAAGTGCAGCTGCATTGCAGCATGCCATACAATCGTTACCCAAGTGTGCGGTATGTTGTGACACAACGTATATGTCAACCTATACTGACTACGTCAAGGTCCAATGTTTGATGGTCTCAGTAAAACAGTCTTCTTGCCAATTGTCGGACTTCAAATGCATCGCTCAGGACAAGGCACTCAATGCACAGATCGAAAAATGTGTTCAACAAGATTGCACAATCCGCGAGGCGCTGAGTACGTTCTGTTTCGCTCTCAAATCTCGCCTTTCGCAACACTGACCGATCACAGCGACGAAGAACTTCACAGAGACCGCTTTCGGGGCCCCTATCCGGGATAACTCGAGGCTCGTCTCATACACCGGTATGATTGCTGGGGGAATCGCATTTGTGGCTGTGATACTTAGGATTTTCGCACGTCTACCTTGCTGTGGTGGCACATGGGGTTTGGATGACTGGTTTATTCTTGTCACCATGGTAAGGACATCCTCTTACTGCTGAATGCTTCTGCACGATTCTGACCGTAAGCAGATCCCAACCGTACCCCTTACAGGCCTCTCAGTTGTTCTCGCCGAACAGGGACTTGGAAAAGACCTGTGGACCGTCCCGTTCAACAACATAACCAACATCCTGCACGTAGGTTCCAGATCACTCCCAAATAGTAACCTCTCTTAGACTAACGCACCCCATCGCAGATCTACTACTTCGACGAACTCTTCTACATCGCCGCCATCGCCCTCACCAAAATTTCCATCCTCTTCTTCTACCTCCGAATCTTTCCCAACCGGGACTTCCGTCGCTGGACCTACGCCCTCATGATTAGCTGCGTTCTGTATATGGCGACGTTCCTACCTGCAATTGCTCTCCAGTGCCATCCCATCAAGATGGCGTGGCTGAAGTGGGACGGCGAGCAGCACGCAAAGTGTCTGAGCATGAATGCTATCGCTTTGGCAGCTGCGGCGTTCAACATGGTTCTTGATGCCGTTGTTGTGGCGCTGCCGTTGAGGGAGTTGACCAAGCTGAAGATGAGCGGGATGAGGAAGGCTGGGATTCTGTTCATGTTTCTGGGTGGTGGATTGTATGTTTTTCTCCCCTTTTCCTGTCCTTACCTTCCCATACATTCCCACTACACACCTCCCCTCTACCTGAACATCCCATACTAACAGCTCCTCAGCGTGACCGTGGTCTCAATGCTTCGCCTAAAATGGATGATCCAATTCGCCAACACCCAAAACGTAACCTGGGACTACACGCCCGTCGGCTACTGGTCCACGCTGGAAGTCCACATCGGCATCCTGATCGCCTGCCTCCCCGCCCTCCGCGCCCTCCAACACCGCCTCTTCCCCTCCTCCAAGAAAAACGCCTCCTACTACAACAGCCCCGCCGCCGCCTACGGCTACGGGTCCAGAGGCCCCACCAGCTCCCTGCCACTGGGCAGCAGCATCAAGGCGAAGTTCAGCCGAGGCGGCGGCAAGGGCGACGAGAAGGACAAATCGTTCGTCACGTCGACGAGCCAGGCGAGCATGATTCGCAGCTCGCGCGTCGACCACTCCGACACGAAGAACTTCATCCCCTTAGAGGAGTACGAGGTCCGTCTCGACTCGCACGCACATAGCCCGACGGAGGCGCACGCCAAGGAGACGGGCCGCGGGAGACGCAGCAGCTCCTCCGACGGAGACGGAAACAACGGTACGTTCCTCGACAGCTCCAGCGTCACGAATCTGCGGCCTACACCGGCGGCGGGCACGACGCCTCCCAAAGCGTCGCCGGCGACCTCGGGATTCGGCATGGGGCCGATGACCGTGCACGTGAAGAAGGAGTATAGCGTCAATGTGGAGCATATCGACGGGAGCAGTCCGCCGTCGACGGCGAAGGGGGGCAGTACGGTTGTGCATTCGCCGGAGAGGAGTGCGGGGAAGATGGGGAGGAGTGACTATGGGAGATGAGATGAAAAGTGGGGTTGGGAGGGTGTTCTCCTATGTAATGGGTATTAGAGTAATAGAAAAGGAATTTTGTATAGAGTGTATGTACTTAATATACCTGGAATGTACTGTGTACAGGACGGAAGGGGACTGCTGATTCCTGTGATGTCCGGTGATGGGGAGAGGAAGGGAAAGACATTAGTTCTTGTTGTGCGGGGGCAGTAGACATCGTTGATCGTTGGAGGGGAGAGAAGAAATATGTACCTCTCAAAACTAAAGATAACCAAGTCCGTCATCGTCCGTTACGATCGAGGTTCTCAACCACGTGCAACCATCTAGAATCCAACGTAAAGAGAGGAAGATCTATTAAGCACTAAACACCAACAACAAACACTCCCTTGCCAAGGGGTAATAATAAGCTACTCGTCCTTCTGCCCCTCATCGTTCGCAACCCAAAACAAAGAAAGTCTATAGAACAGCCAATATCAAACCCCGTCTCCATAGGCCATAAGCTACTCCTCTTTCCCCTCTCATCGTGTTCGTACAACCCGCAAAAGGGTCCAGCCCACCTCGATAGACTCCAAAAAGAGCGACCGTCTATCCGGTAAGTAAGTAATAGCAAATATCTCGTTCGTGTCCAGGTGTAAGGAGCCAGTCCTCTTCCTTACTCCCGCGGTTTGTAAAATCCCCAAAAAGTCGTGCCAAGTCTGTATCGTCGTCGTGAAAGAGAGTAGAAGAAGATCTATCGAATAATCAAAGCATGAACAACACCATCCCAGGTCTAACAAGCCGGTCCAGTTTATCCCTTTTCCTTTATTTTCCACAGCCCCTTTTCCCCGTTAATATCATTACCCAACTCCCTTGAAACTCCAGAAAGCAAAGTAGAAAAAGCCCCTTGTGCGGTGTAGAATCACCTTGAGATAATCCCATTCGGCGCCTCAGCAGCTGACAACTGAATTGTTTTCTTGATCCGATGGGCTTCCTTGGTGCCGTCGTGAGGCTCCCCCCAATAGGTCCGACAAGCAAAGGAACTGCATAATTTCGGCTTATAGGTATGGATTCCCTTCGCTAGGAAAGCTGTTGACACTATATGGCCAATTCTGAACAAGCGCTGAGAGGTCTGGCATGTCAAGGTCGGCACCGGGGTCGCAGAGGACGCCTAGATCCGGTTGCGTGAAGGTCGAACCGGGGTCGAACTGGAAATTGGCCGCCGCCGCCTCCCTGAAGAAGAGGTCGTCGAACTGTTGAGGAGCTTGCATGAGTTGTGGCTGTAGTTGTGGCTGTGACCCCGGAGAATGCGCTGCCAGCGACGGGTAATAAGATGATGTGCCAAATGGTTGTTGCGAGACCCCCGAAAAAGGAGTGAACTGGGGTTGAAGCTGCCGCTGGGCCGCTTCAGAGAGCACATGGAGTCGGTTCTGATTGGGAGCTAATGCAAGTTCGCTCGTGGGGCTTTCAGCTGGAGTTGTTGCGGGTAACCTGATCGCCGACATTGGCCCAACTCCAAGCCCTCTTTCTTCGTCAGCGGCACGGGACGTGGAATTGGTTGGCATGCCCCCCACCATCCTCTGCTCTAGAAGCGAGATGATGAAGTAGAACTTGCTATGAGGACTGCATTTATCGCGGGTGATAATTTGACGGAACATCTCGCGCATTCGTGCAATATTCGGGGTGAGCTCCACTTGGTCCTGGTTGAAATGGGCTCTCATTGTAGGTGACTTGGGAACCAATGTCCAAACCTTATGAAGACACACGATGGCGTAGGTCACTCGTACACCTAGTGAGAGGCGTCAGCTAGCCGAATACCATCAGCGTGGACCCCACGTACTGAAAAGGACAGGGAGCATTGTAAGCTCTTCGACTCCAATATCAAGAGCCGTGTTAAGAGGCTCTTTCATGGCGCGCACACTTTCTGTAAGTACTCGCACGAGCTCTTTGTGGGAACTCGGTGGGCGGTTAGGTTCGGCGTATGCGGCGTTCAGCTCCGCCTGCAGGACAATCTCGTAAAGAATGAGACGTGTATGACGCATCGCAAGGCGCAAAGCGGCTGTGTATTGTCAATAAGGCAACGTCCCAATCTGTTTGCACCCAACTCACGCGGTTGCTCCAACTCCAGACCGAACCCGTCAAACCCGCGCATGACCTCTTCGTCCAGTCTGCAGACCGAGGAGGCCAATTCGTCATCCGGAAAACACCTTTCGCTGGGATTGTCCAGGGAAAATTCCCGAACAATGCGTTCGGTGATGCGGGCCAACCGGATGTGCTTGCAGAGAACCTTATCTGACGGAAGTGCGTCGGGCGATTCTTCTAAGATCCTAACACATTCTTCTGTGTAGTCTGTCCACCACAGGAGCGGGGTGAAACGTAACACCACGGTAATGCTCATGGTCAGGTAGTAGCAGACAAGGTATGCCCGCCGCGCCTCGACGCTAGTCGGCTCGACATGAGGCCTTCGAGGCGGCTTCGGCAACCAATCCGGCGATGCTGGCCTGGTCAGGCGCAATTGGTTGGCTATGGCCACGGCGCAGTTGACCATCAGACAGAAGTTGTGCTGATCGTAACGCAAGGGCGGTCGGTACCTGTTGCACAAGTAAGCACTGATTGTCTCGATGAATACAACGCAGATGCGTAGCCATACCAGAGAGTCCCAACCTGCAACGCCTGGATGACCTCCAACGATTTCTCCGAATCAAAGATCATGATTTGGCCGAGGTAGTGTTTGAAGAGATCCCCCAACGTTTGTTGCACGCGTTGGCCGACGTCCTGTTCCAGCTGGTGTTGCGGCTGCCGTTCCACCTGCTGCATGTCGCTACCAGTACAACAGCCAGCAATAATGGCTAAGAAGAGGAAGGGCTTCTTCTGTCGCATTTCTTGGGCTGACATTTGCACGGGCACGGCTGGAAAACGCGGGGAGATGTCGTCAACATAGCGCTTGAAGACGTTGTCAGCAACGTCCGGGGCGATCAGTTGGTCCAAACGACGGCAAATGTCTGAGTGATCGGGTTCCGTCGCTTCTTGGTGACCTTGGCTCTCTCCGTGGGTGCCAATTCCCAAAGAAGATGATTGAGCACTGGCCAATATGGTGGGAATGTCGGGAGATGGAGGCCGGCAGGGAATACCTTTGCTGGGTCTCCTCTTTTTGTGGGCGAGTTCCTCGTGCTGACTGGCATTGGTTCCGATGTTTTTGGTCAATACGGAAGTGAGGTATTCCACCTTGCGCTCGAGCTCAGCGACACGGCTGTCGCCCTTCTTCTGGCGCTTCCGAGTAGATGGGGTGGTGTGGCAGAGCCTGTTGGCCTTTTTGCAGCGCAGACATGGCAGTTCTGGACGGATCTGGTCGCATCTCACCTTGAGAGCGCGGCATGCGTCGCATGCGCGAAGGCGTTTGGGGTCGTTGGGGACGTTGGGGGTGTTTGGGGACTCGAGGTCGGTGCCAGATCTGGAGCCGCCCACGTGCTCGGCACTACCTTACGTCAGTACACAGTACGGTACGGAGTACAGCTGGGCAGGATCTGAGTCTGGTGGTCTCAATAATCGACTTACCCATCTTCTGCATCGTCCCCCGGAGAGGCGGAATTGCCAAAGGAGGTTGACTGAGTGAAGTTGGAGCCAAAGGCTGTGGGTTGGCTGGCTTTGACGGCGGTAGCTACGTGCGGTGGGGCATGGTGGGCCAGTGTTGTCTGCGGATAGACGTCATGATCATGACCATGGACGGGCGGTTGATGTTGGCTATGACTATGGGCAGGTGTGGGAGCCTGAGGCTGCAAGCGGGGGTCAATGGAAGAATCATCCATTGAATAGGGGGGTTCTTTTCATAAAAGAAGCTGGAGGAAAATGAAATGCCAATATCTGTACACAGGAATACTGTTGCTGTTGCTGTTGGTCGGCGGTCGGCGACTGTGGACTGCCGGTTGTCTGGGGTGTGTTGCAGGCGACGTGGGCTTTTACACAGGAGGGAAACGCCAAGCTGAGTCACGTGGGGGAGAGGGGACGTCAACCATCAATGTTGGAACTGGTTTATCATGCAAAGGAGGAAGGCTCTACGTATACCTGCGTACTTTGTCGTGATTGACGTGATTGTCGTGATAAGCCTAGACTTCGGTCCGCGTGACGACACTTACCCCTCTTCAACGATGGATGATGGATAATGGGCAAGACATTCTTGGTAAAAGCAGGTGAACACATCCAAAGTCTGGAGAGATGAAATGGTATGGATGCGTACCTTGTTAGATTCCTTCCAGAGAGTTCTAATCTATCATTCTTCGGAAAGATCCAAGCCCCGGGAGCTTGACAAGATAGATGGGACCTCTGCCCGTCAAGCCGGTTGGCAGATGGTACGGGAACAGCACGTATAACCAACTTCACAAACTCCAATCCCCTCATGTTCACTTTAGCCTCCAAGATCCGCTTACAATTCTTCACCTTGTCATACATGCTCGGGACATGGCCGAATGTCTGAACTACCCCGAACTCACGGGCGGAATGATGGCAACCTCATCGCCCTCCTGAATCATCATGCTCCGGTCGGGTGCCTCCTCTCCCTCAATGTCAACGTAGGCCAAATTCACCGTCACCGCGCAGCTGTCCAGCACTTTCTGGCGGATGCCGGGGTACTTGTCCTCGAGTGTAGCAAAAAGCTTCCCCGCCACGAGAGGCGCTGCCAGGTGCTCGGTCGACTTGCCCGTGAAGCTGGCGGCCGCCGCAAAGTACAAGATGGAGAAATGACCGGGCGGCCCCTTCGTAGGCGCCATAACGCCTATGTCTGTCTTTCCGTCAGCACACGTCGGGAATACACTGGTGACAGAAGGGGGGAGATGCATGTGTAGGTCAGGTAGAAAAAATGTTCCGCAGCAGCGCCGAGACGCTCGTCGGATAATACATGCTATAATTTTGAAAACTCATCATAGGAGGAAGTCGAGGTTGCCTAGTTACTGTTGAGAGAAGAACTTACCTACAGTGTTTGTTGTAGGGGGAGAGAATTCACCGTGGGTCGGGGGCTCACTTTCGACCCCAAGCGCACAGCTTTTGATCCAAGCCAAGGCGCTAACGGAACTTCAAACCCCCGAGCCCCCGACGTCAGCGCTCAACTTTTGGAACTTTTTTGGGATGAAGCCTTTCACGGTGATGGATACACGACTGGTCTTCACGCTACTCCGCATTCATTACAAGACATGGCCCCGCGGTCGCCCTTGTGGCCAATCTCTGACATATGCTGGAGATGTGAATGGAACCTCTCCCGCCGTCGCCTAGCTTCTCGAGCACCCAATCCACGCAGCAATGGCTTGAATGCGCCACGAACGCGGCGACCCTTCCACGCCACTCGGTTTGTAGGTATGAACCCCCTTAGCGTATGGAATTATAGCTCACTGTTGCAGCGATCCCTCCCTGAGGCTTCCGCTGTGCAAGCCTCTCCCGAGGTGCTCGATCCCGCCATTCTCGACACATCGCGGCCGATCCGCGATCGACTGAAGCTCTGGCAAGAGACAGTCGGTTCTCTACCGCGGGACCCCGACAACAGTCGTACATTGCACAACACCACTTGGTATCAAACCCTTGTATCCGAGACATTCAACAATGTATCCAAAGTGCGCTCGGACCAAAGTCCTGATGAATCAGACCCTCGCCATAGGGATGGGGAGGATTCTTTCAGCGGGTTGGACGATCTCGTGACATTGGCCGTCTTTCTCAAACCTGGCGACGTCGTCGAAATAATGTGGGCTCCCCACCTTCCCCAAGCGCATCATCTCATCCTGACTTTTGCGTAGTCGACACCATACAGAGCAGATCCTCGCCGTATTCGTGCAGCACGTCGTAAATGACTGCCACTTTGTCTCCGTCAATGGCCGGCCATTCATCGAAACCCTAAGCCATGTCCACTTTGTGATTCGAGGTGTCGTCGACCCAGCTCTTCTCACACCCCTTATCCCGTTTTTCCCTACCGAGGAGCGTGGTAGTCTTGCAGACGTGGGGAAACCGATTCCCCGTGAGCTCTCATCACCCTTGATGGATAGACTGGAGAGTCTCCAGAAAGAGTCGGAAAAAATATATCGCGAGAATGCTACCGCTCTGGATAATGCACATTACGTATTGGCTGGACAGTCCAGACTGTCAGTGATGAAGGCCGATGTCATTGCGAGGATGCTTCTCAAGCCGAACGACCCTTCCTGGACGCCTGATCATGCCTCACTTCTGGCTGTGCGCAAGGCCTTGTTTCGCGATGGATACCGATTCAGTCGTCACAGGGGCAGCCAGCGTTTGACCAATGAATTCGCTATACGGCCAAAAGATGACGTCGAGATAGTGGAAATGGTGCATCAATGGGTCCGTGAATACGAAGAACATCGCGCTGCCTGCCAGAGTGGGAGGGGCAATGGCAAGGTTGAGAAGGGTTATCAAACGACGGCTGGAGCCCTTTATGTCGCCAGATTCATCGAAAAGACCCGGCGCCTGGTTGCTATCAGCAGGAAATACCGCGATTCCTTCACGGCCAGTCCTGGCCCCACCAAACGCTACTCGCCATACACAGGGGAAGACGTCGGCCTGAGCATTAGGTGGGGCGAAGCATTCGACAAGACAGATCAGCAAATCCTCTATTTTATGCAGTCCTTCGCCCTGACTGGACAATTCAGAGACATGGAGGGGCTCGTTTCCGCATGCGCCACCATTCTCCGGGGAGTAGGGTGCTACGACGATCTGAAGACCTACTTTCCCGACGCTGGCGAGACGTCTGCTTTTGCGGGCAGAGCCATGGGAACCTTGTTCCTTCAGGAGATTGGAGTTGTGGCACCTCACGATAAAGTGTATCTATATGACGAGCACCTAATGCTTCCCACCGTCCGACTGACCCGGAACATGGAGGCTCTGAACAGAAAGGCGGAGCTGATACGTAACAGCCCCGATTTCCGGGATTCCATGGAGGGGATGCGAACAGATTGGGGTTCTTTGCCTGTTTATTGTATTGACGACGCCGATGCCAAGGAGATTGACGACGCTCTCTCTGTGACCAAGGTCCAGGGAAGCCCGGGTCAACACTGGATCCATGTGCACGTTGCGAATCCGACCGCCTTCTTCTCCCGGCATCACATACTGGCTGGGATGGCGGCACATTCGACCGAGTCCTTATATGTGCCTGAAAGGACATTCCCCATGCTTCCATCCTGGGCTACGCAGAACTACTTCAGCTTGGGTCCCAATCGGCCGGTGCTCACGTTCAGCACTCGCGTCGATTCCTCTGGTAACGTGCTGGAAAGGAAGATCCAGTCAGGTATCGTGAGAAACGTTGTACGTTTGACTTACAATGACCTGTATGAGATTTACGGCGAGGCTCCCCCTCAAATTATCCAGTTCTCTGTCGGCGGAACGGGCCACACGTCAAAGCGCCAGCGTCCAGAGCTAACCCCTGCCCAGCTCCAAGATCTAAAGGAGCTGTATAATGTGGCAAAATCTGCTTTCAACCGTCGTAAGTTGGCAGTAGGGTTCAAGATCGGAAATGCTTTTGAGAGTGGAACAGCACGGGTCTTCGAGAGGCCCGGCAAAAGTGGAATCTCCTGGATGCCACCATCCACCGACCGGGCCCGCTTTGTCCTTGGTGATCCCATCATCGAGTACTCGAACGAATTATCGGGGGGCATCGTGGAAGAAGTATTCAGTTCGAACAGTATTGTCATGGAGATGATGTTGCTTGCGTGCGCAACAGCAGGAGCTTGGTGCGATGAACGCAACATCCCGGCCATGTACAGGGGCACCATAGTATCCCCCACTGCTGCCATGGATCTCCCACTTCTGAAGGAACATATTTTGCGAACGTACTACGAGAAGCACGGCCAGGTTTCGCGGCCTCTGGCGGCCTTGTTCCTACAATCTCAAGGGCGCTCTATCGTGCAGTCCGCACCCCTACCACACAAAGCGTTGGGGTTTGACAGCTATCTCAAGGTCACCAGCCCTCTCCGAAGGTTCACCGACATGGTGTCGCATTGGCAGATCGAGGCCGCTCTACGTTATGAACATAATAGCGGCCGCAAGTACCAGTGGTCCAACTTTGACGAAGTCCTTCCCTTCACACGCTCCAACATCCAGGATTCCCTCGTCCGGCTCGTCACAAGAGAAAAAATGATTCAAAACACCAAGGTACAGGCGAACCACGCGTGGACCCTCGAAGCCTTCATTCGAGCATACTACTACAAGGAAGCCCAACTCCCTCCTACATTCAGGGTGTGGGTTGGCGCTCATTACAACAATTTTGCCTATGCGCAGTCTGGCCTCATCGACTATGGAGTGAGGGCCAAGTTGTTAATCAGACCGGGGTTCGAGTACCAGTATGGTGATGAGTGGGAGGCGAAGATTGTCTCGGTTAATAGTATTGGGCAGGACCTGTTCATGGAGCCGGTGAGACTTTTGCAGAGGGACGATGAGACGCCGAAGTGGGTACACGAGAGGGTGGCCAGCATGTCTTAGAAATGTGCGATTATAGAACGACGAAGTGTAAATCTACAGCAAGACGAGCTCATGACCCATGGATATCAGCTATATGGACGTGATGGCGTGTCATGATTCGTTCTATGAATTTTGCCACGGGGTTCAAGCTTTTACATGGGAATCGGTACATTTGTAGTAACTCCAACCGCACGCTTTTCACCTCTCAACCTTGTTATCATTTGCTATCCCATTTGGACTTCAACCTTCATATAAATGCCGCGATCGAACCATCGTACCATTAACATGATGTGGCTGGGTGTCTGGGCTGGATTACCAAGAACGAGGCGCCTTGTGTAACGACTTGAGCGGTCGACTGAATAGATCGACTCCGGGAATAGTCCGATTGCGTCGAGCACCACACCGATTTCAAGACAGCGGGACTGCCGAACTCCATCTTTGGACGTTTGTAATTCTTGTTTGGTGAGGCCGAGTCAGTGGCCAGGGTGATGATGGCATGGAGTGCAGACCCGGACGAACGAGAAGCGGGAAGCGGTTGACGATCTGCACGGCGCAAGTACCTATTTACACGACCTATGAACGCTACGGCAAGCCACATGCAAGCCCTCGACAGTTCCAACAACGACAGACGATCCAACGAAAGCAGATACCCTCTCGTCGTCGTCTTGCCCGCAGCATGGGCTTCTGAGCCCGTCTTGATTGGGAAACGGCCCTGTGATCCGTGTGAAGGACGAACGGCAACCATGAGCACCACATCCACCTCAATACGAAACGAGCATTATGAAGACGACATGTCGTTGCAGCGACCCTAGAGATAGGAACCGTAGGCCAAGTGGATCGGCCCGCCGCACTGGTACAGGCACCAGATCTATGCTCCTTGTCCCTGTCCCATCGTCCCAACCCGGTCGCCGGGTCGCTCACGCCGTCATACACCCCTTGCAATGTGCGATTCGACTTGGCGATAAAGCATGTGGAACGGGAACGAAAGCGAACGTGTCAAGTACTCTAGTCTGATCCCAGCTGGAATGCAACACTGCAGCACGACCGATTCGGCGGGAGCGAACGTCTGCTGCGTAGCTGCGTCTGACCGATAGACATATGCATGCCTCGGCGTCGACGGGCGGCTCCTCATCCCACGCCTCTGGGAATTCTCCTAGTGGGAGGAATGAGGCGGAAACATGAAGAGCGAATGACAGCTACGGAAGGCCTGTCGCCCACTCGCCATACTTGGGAGACTCGGCGATCTTCTGGTACCGACACAGGACACTCCGCGTCGTCTTCACCGGGCTCGTGGGCGCTGCTTGTACAACCGTCTCTCTGCCCAGTATCAAAACCGTCTTCTCCGCTGCTTTTCCGCGACTCCAGATCTGTTTCTATCATCGTTAACCCAAATCCCCGCATTTTCAGGGCCGTACTGACCCCATTGGCAACATTAATCTTACATAACAGGATCGAACGAGCACTCATGTTCAACCACCCACCAACCACCGCCTCTTCACCGGAAAACGGCTCCTGCGCCGTAGAAAACCCCACACTCCCCAACCACGAACTAAAGAAGAAACAGCAGCAACGGCAACCACCCCGCCAGCTGCTCTCGTGCACAAAGTGCCGGGAGCGTAAAGTCAAAGTACGGACTTCCGATACTCTCCCCGTGCCCACTCGTACAAGACGCCGAAGCTGACGGTTCCCAAAAAGTGCGATCGTACAAAGCCATGCTCGGCGTGCTGTGCTCGGGGTCAGCCCAAGGAATGCCATTTCATTGCAGAGGGCGGTGATTATACGCCCATACAGCAGTCGTACGAGCTTAGGAAGTTGCGTGCCGAGAATATCCGTCTCAAGGAGCGTCTTCGTGCGAGTAGGCTCTCCAGCGAGGAGGAGGAAGACGCGAGCACACCTCTGTCGGATGTTCAGCTCGGTGAGGGATCGACTTCCCGGTTTCAGACACGGCGAGGCTCGAAGCAGCAGCGATTTCAGAGCCCGGAGTGGACAGAGAGTATATATTTTGGCAGTCCGGGGCTTGCCAATGTCATTAAAGAGGTAGGCTTCAGAGCTGAGCTGTTGGGAACGGAGCTAACTTACGGTCTCAGTTCGCCAGCCTGAACGTTGGCTCGGGGACATCGTGCTCCGCAGCTCATCTCGCATACGGCGTTCCCCGTGGGGCAGACATCTATGCACCTCGCGACCTCCCCTTGTATCCCTTCGCGACGCTGTTCTCCTGGTCATTGGAGGAATGCATACCGCAGCTCCTCCACTGCTTACCGCCAAAAGCAGAAATCTTCGAATATCTGGACACTTTCCAGAAACGGGTGCATGTCTGCTCATTTCCGCACATACCGACCGAGATTACGCACTCGGAGGTGGCGAGGTTCTTGGCCGATGCTCGCAGGAACACGGAGAAGTGTCCGGATATGTTGGCACTGCTGTTCGCGACGTTGGCACTGGGCTCGCAGCACTCTGTGTGGGATAAGTGTGGTCATAAGTGGATTGCCGGTGCAATGGAGGAAGAGTCGAAGAAGGGTAATCTTTACAGTGAGTGGGTGGAGCAGCTGGGAAGATACACTGACTAACTTTGATATGAAGTTGCAGCAGCCATGCACGCCCTACGCATGGCGTCGTTCATGAACAGACCAACCCTTCTCGGAATCCAAGCACTTGTGATGATGGGCCCGTACCTCACCAACAGCGGCCGTTTCCTCGACGCCTGGACACTTTTCGGCACCATGATCCGGTTAGCACAGTCTATCGGCCTGCACAGAAACCCCAGGTACATGGACCCGGCGCCATCCACGCAACAGGAGTGTCATGTGCGCCAATCGCTGTGGTGGTGGATGCTACACATGGACCAGACTTACTCCATGACGCTCGGTCGGCCACTGGGGATCAGCGGTATCGGCGATTGTCCTCCTCCGTACGAGCTCACTACCGATCAGACTCTTTTGAGGTTTGGGGAGTATGTGAATCAGTTTACGATACTGGCGAGACATGTTCTCGGCAGTGAGCGGCTTAGCACTGCGAAGATTGATGAGTTTACGGATTCGTTGTCGGGGCTGCTGGAGACGTTGCCTGAGAGCTTGCAGTTTGGCGAGAGTTGGTTGGGCAAGGGGTCGAATGTACCGGATTGGCCGTTGGATGCTATGGCGGCGGGTAAGTTGCTCATTCCTGTTGAGCTTACTCGCAAAGCTCATGAGAATAGTTATGTATTGCCAAACCCACACATATATCCTCCTTCTCAACCGCCGACGCCTTGAGAGGAAAAAGGAACCCTCGGGTTCACGTAGTGGCCCCATCCTACTCGCGAAAACACCGGCGTCACAGTCGAGTTCACGTCACAGATCAGATTCCGCCCGTGCCTCTCCCGCCACACCCTCAAAACCAGATATACGTGGCCGTCCCTTGGTTCTGTCGTCTTGCGGGAACATCCTCACGGTCTTCCTTTTCCTTCATATGCGCGAGCCGGCTACGCTCATCTGCTGGAATGTCTGTCAGCAGGCATTCAACGCATGCATGATACTTCTTCTAGACGCCATTGAAACGGGGTATTCTGGCCGATTACAAAAAGTCGAAGAGGTGTATGCGGTGTTTGTTGAGATGAATAATATGAACGTGCATAAGCTTGCTAGACTGGCTGTGGAGAAGATACGCTGGGGCTTTGAGGAGTTGAAGAGGAGTCAGAAGGTTCGGCAGAGGGCAGGGAGTGAAGCAGGGACTCTAGGTAGAGGTCACCATGGCACGGGCGATGTGGTGATGCAGGACGTTCCGGCGAAGGAATCCAAGGCATCTTCAAGAGCAAGAGCGGACACTCTCATGGGAAACACCGGAATGCACCTCCTGGAGGATCCAGGTCTGCAATCATTTACTCAAGAAGCGTTCTCCCCATTCACATGGATCATGGCCGGCGACAATTTAGACGGTAAACGCACGGCACCGGCCAGGCAAGAGAATACACCATCTCCGAGATCACACTCCAGCCCATCGGGACGAGGAGTTAAAAGCGAATCTCGCACGGCTCAGCACGACCCCCTCAATCTCCATCCATCTCAATCGCGGGAGCATTGGACTGGGGTGCAGTCATCGACTCATGGCGTACGATCGACCCCGGGATCGGAACGATTGGGATACACAACCGTTTGTAGCCCTGTTGGCACCACGACGGCCAAGAAACGGGTGAAGCAACCAAGGACAACCCCGAGGACGACGACGACGACGACGACCAATTTCCCACCATTCTATTCAAATTCGAACTCGAGGAAGACGCAGGTACAGAAGGATACACGTGCCCGACAGATGGGAAGTGAAGCCACTCCGTTATCGCAGGGTCGGCATCAGCAGTCGTATGCTGAGCTCCAGCAATCCGCCCCGTTGGGTTTGCAGAATGCAGATATGAGACCAGATGGAAGCGTGAACCTAGATCACGGTTTCGCCTCCTCGGCGGGTCCACCGTACGGTCTACCAGGGGGAGATCAAGAAATGGGCATGCAACATGCAAGTGTCCACTCCTCATGGGGACCGCGTGCCGCTGGGCCTGGGCCGGATCCGACGATGGGCTTCTCTCCCATGGTAAATCATGGACATGGAGTGTATGGCCTGGGACAACATGCGCCGGTGGTGCAGGGTGTGGGGCTGGAGTTCGGATACTGATGGTCCCCTTTCCAAGATTCTTCGAGTTAGGGCCCGGGAACTTGGAACCGCGCTGCTGTGTACCGTACTTCCCCCAAGGTAGGATGCAAGCTAGCAGCAGGTGGGAAGTGGGTTCCCGGGGTTTGAAACGCGGTTCGCCGCTCCGGGGCGCGGGGGTCGCGTTGGTTAGATTAAGGGTTGATTATATAGAGTTATGCGTATTCTGGGTGCAGGTTGTTTGATATCAGCTCTCTTTTGAGAAAATTCTACATGTCACGTTTAACTCCACAACGTTATGATAAGGCCCTGGATTGTATCCACCGAATATAGATGATCTGGATTCCACTTCGTATTTGCGCATAGAAAGGCAGAATAAAAAGCGGCTGCTCATGGCCCCAAAACACGGCCCCTCGGCGATGACTAATATCGATCTTTAGACTTGCAAGTGCAATACGAGTTTCCAATTGCAATCCCAACCTCCCTCAACCGCTAGCCTGCTTCTTTTATGCTTAACCCTGCCCGAAGTACCCTGTCACGGCCGCAGGTTCCCGGGCAGACGGTACTGTGCCATTCCAAGCACTCGATGGGTGGCACTTCCCAGCTTCACTTTTCAATCCGTCCAGTCTTATAAATCTTGCAGAAGGAGAGAGGACAGGGGCGTTTAATCGACTCATCGTACATTCCGGCCTTCCCAGGGGCTCCCTAGAGCCAGATATCCTGTACATGAGGACAGGCAATGCGTGTCTATCATGTCACCTGCTATGTACCCATCGCCTCCACCTACCAATCTCAGGTACTTCCCCGTAAGCTGCGCCATCCCGTCCACTCGCTCGGAAACTTTCTTTGGGTCAGACAACAGGTCGGTTCCGGGGACGTGGGTGACGGGCGTTTCGGGACCAGTGCAGCTGGGCTGCGATGGGCTGCGGCGTTACCGAGAGATGCATGTGGGGAAACGATTGAGGGAAGTGGAGGGGGCATGGCAAGGGTGGGATGATACACTGCACCGTTGGCGCGAGGGATAAGGGTTTCCTGGCCAGTGGGTAAGGAGACAGTTTGGATATGTTAGGTGATGTCGCTCTGGTGCTAAGTATGAGGACGAAGGATGTTATTTAGACTCACGGGCTCCCAAGATTCACGAGCCCTGGCCTTCAAGATACCAAGAGACGCCAATCGGAACGGCCCCTGTTTTTTCTTTAATCCAGTCCGGCTGCATGCACGACAATAGTCCGAAAGGTTTATCGAGTGATGGGGGATGACTGGGGAAGTATTGGGGCCTTGCTGAGTGGGGACTGTGTTTATATTTGTTTGGGACAAAGTGGTAGAGAAGAAAACGAAAAGAGGTGTTTTGCCCCGCGTCAAAGCATAGAAGTAAGACCGCTCAGAGTATGGAGAAGAGTGAGTGCGGTGGAGTGAAATGAGGCAGACACAAATGAACCACCTCAACTTGAAAACACACTTGCATCTTCCGCCCGCTCGAGAAACGGAAGACGGCGACATGCTCTCTGTCGTGCTGCTGTAGCGTTCTTCATTTCACAAACCCACCTAGACTATAATAGGCAAACGCTGAAAAGGTGGCGTATGCAGCAGTCAGGTTACACAACATTAACCTCTCCGCTGGATAGTCTGCATGTACACGGTATAGGCGATTCGCCACTCCTATGGTTTATATTTATTTGTGTTTCATATTTCATAGCCAAGGTCTTAGATAGAGGAGGGATTTGGTCCATGGAATTAGTAGCTGTGCCGAAAATGAATACATGGATTAGAGCGTTGGGTGTGGACCAATCTCGAATGAAGACCGGGGCCTAACTAGTCGATATGCTACCTTCAATCTTCTTGCATGGAGCCCATCGAACGAGACTCAACACCAGAAGAATGATTCGATTCGGCTGCCTATACGATAGGGTACCAAGCGCCTACACATCATGTCTCCACCAACTAGCTCACTCCTCTTCTAGCAGATATACACTAGAGCAGATTATGACACTTCGACGGCCAAACAATCCACGCCATCCCCCGGCTGTCCGCTGTCACGGCTACCCACATTATCAAGATCGTGTCCAGGCCAATCATGCGGAAGTTTACTTTCCTAGTTCTGGAGCACCGCCCTCCACCTCGCCGACTCCTCCAACGCGCGCAATGCAAAATGTCTCTGATTCCCGACCCCCATCTGCAGCCACAACCGCCTCCCTCTCTCGTGCAGGATTTTACAGTACACAAGTCGCCCATGGCCGCGTCCACTAACCGTCCCCCTGGGTCGCTTGCGTGTGTCCTAGGTACTTAGACTTCACACTGTTTTGTGTAGGGAAATATGTGGGTATGGGAGGGAAATAGACAGGCAGGCAGTCTTATTCACCGCTCTTTTTCGAAGGTCCAATCGATGGACCGGACCGTTGGAAGTGGCCAGCTGCGCCGTGCTCTCGCTAAGAGCGTCTTCTTCTGGCCAAAAGGCGCGCTGCTGGGTGAATGTGCCCATGTACACATGTAGCATGTACGTTCTGTTCGCCGAGCTAAAGACGACCTGTCGGGGTTTCGATAGACTGTACATGCTAGGTGCAGTAGCGTACCGTAATCTGTCCATGTGTACCTCCACTTCCGACTTCAGAGCCGAGGCCTCATTGACGTTGCGGGGAGGTCCGCACCCGAAAGTCGGGAGTGAGGAAAGGTGGTTGGGGATATTGACGAATCGAATCATTCGGAGTGGTTGGTTGCAGCATCGGTATCGCTCTAGTGTCGTGGGCGCTAGAGCTGTAGGGAAAGAGCTGTATGCATTGTTCGGAGAGGAACTAAAGCAGGTCGAGAGATGCTTCCCAGAAGGTGTCGGTGAAATGATGATCTTTCAGTTAAAGGGCGGGAAGCGCTGGGTTGAGGTCCATACCTTTGAATTACCCTGATGGGGGGTGAAAAGTGAGCACCAGATGCCAAGGGAGATTGACCGTAAATGCATTCTGCGTGCAAGGTAAAAAGAAAACTCGATATCATTGTGAAGGAGCGGGTATCCCGATAAACGCCTATCCTACCAATACCATTCCGCGCAAAAACTCCACGACCTTGCCCGGCACAAGAAACCAGCCAGCCGGACAAGCGCCAGACCCGCTGAATGCCCATAAAATCGAAACCCTTGCAACAGCAGAACCCATAATCGACGGGTCTCCATACCCGTCATTCCATTTAACGCACAGTCACAAAACCGATCAACTCTCCCACCTCTTTAGTCGCTGCTGAACGCATGATCCAAGTAGGCATCGTCAGCAACCTCGAAATCCTCGTCCACAACAGGGGATTCCTCCAATTCCTCCACGGATGAAGGCGTATCGCCGTCATCCTCGCCAAAATCCCCCTGGGCTGCAAGACGGGCTTCCTCCGCAAACAGAGCCTCCCAATCCAGTCGTTCGCGAACGTCTGGCGGGGGATCCAATCCCTCTTGAAAATGTGCTACGGACGGTTCATCCTCATACGATGTGAGAAGAACCCGACTCGGGGGTGTGGATTGTCGCAGTCGCGGTTGAAGTGAGGGAAATCGCTCTTCGAGAGGAGGAGATGGTGGTGGCGGGCAAAACGAAGCAGCGGGCAAGTACCGCTGCGGGAAGGTATCAACTCCCGTGGGACGAACAACACGAGAAGGAGGGTCGAAGGCGACCCAAGGAGGATATCCCGCCTCAGACTCGTCCGAAAGCGACGCCTTATCCCACCGCAGCATTTCTGCTCGTTGTTCCCTCTCTGCCTGTTCTTCCTCCAGCCCCTCCTCAATCTTGAAAAACCGGTTCGTCCCCGAGACTCGGGTCATTGCACTGAGCCTTAGTTTCTCCCAAGCTTGCGTCCGCCGCATCACCATTTCCTCCCTGTCCAGTAGCTTCTGCATCTCTCGCTCCTCCTCCTTCGCCTCATATATCCTCCGTTCCCTTTCGCTGACAGGGTGAACCTCCATTTCAGTGACACATAGAATACACCCAACTTGTATGACTTCGCTTCTTCCTCGAACAAACGGGCCCAGCCCAAGTAGAGCCTGTATGAGAACTTGTTCGCATCCCTTCCCACCCTCATCCACTTTACCACGCGAACAAGACTTCCTGTATTCCCTCCGAGCACCAAACTATTGATGCACAGGGCAATTCCCGGGCTCCTTGCGATCCCACCAACCCCGGATGCAATGCTCATGGAACCGGCACAAACACACCATCCTCGCCAACTTGTCGCCAACAGCGTACTCCTCGAAGCAGATGACGCACTCCTCGCCGTTGGCACAGTCCTTCTCCGTCGCGATATACGTCAACAAGCTACGGATATTCGCGGGCGGAGATTGGCTGTGGGTCTCAAGGCAAGACTGGATATGCTCTGCGCGGCGTCGGTCGATTTCTTCTTCGTCGAGGACGGTATCGCCGATATTTACGATGGAGGGTATGGGCCGGAAACAGACTGGACATATGTCTTCTTGCCGGATGCGCCGCGGTGCCGGAGTAGGAGCGGAGGGCGGTACGGGTTGAGGAGGACCTTGCATGAATGGAGCCCCGCGGGATGGAATGTATGCTGGGTCTACTGGTCGAGAGTATCTTCGGGGAAAAGTTGACGAAGACGGAGCCTGATTCCACATCTGGTGGGCCGTAGCGGAGAGGGAAGGATATGGAGGTGGCGCATCCCGTGTTGGCCGCGAGTGATAGCCACTGATCACGGGAGGGGGGGTGTTGCCATTGTTTGGTATTTGCGGTGGGTTGTTGTTTGGATCCGGGACGCACGGGTTACAGATTCGGACTTGAACGAGCGGATTGTCAGAGTGCTCCTCATCGTCGCCCCCGAAGTCACCAGCGGTCAAGGACGGTGGATTCACGACATATTGGCGGGGAATGTATATACGGTGTGGGGAACAGTTAGCACAAACCACTCGGCCACATTTTCTACACGTTTGGTCACTTCAAATCCTACAGTGCACAGGATCGAATAGCGATACTAACCTGCAATGGTGTCTCCTGTTCAGAAAGGTATAGTAGCGGCCACAGACGAAGCAGCTACTAACCTCGGAATCAGGCTGCCAACGTGGAAGAGGCGTGTCGTTAGCCTGTGGGAGAGGTGGAAGCGCAATACGAGGACGCGGAGGCGATTGTGTCGGGCCTGGACCCGGAGGAGGGGATGTGAAGGGGTTGGCAGAGAGTGCACCAGGGTGACCGCCCCCGGTAATAGTCCTGCGCCGGGGTATAGTAGACTCGGGTGGAAGCATAGCCCTGGATTCTGGCCATTGTCGTGCATCGAAGCTTCGTGACGTGGATGAAGCGGGGTGTCTGTAAGGGGAGCCTTGGTTATGGGAGTACCTGCTGTTCGTATGAGGAGGCTGCGGGTTCGGAGGGCCGGGGATATTGCGGAAGGGGTTTTGTGAAAGAGTCGGATATGGGCTTGGTTGGATCTGGGAGTCGGTCAAGCGCATGGAGCTCATGAGGTCGGCCACCTCACGGTCCCTCGAGAACGTCGCCGCGTGGTGGGCTGGCCCTGTCGCAAGCCCACCAGGTTGAGGCGTCTGAGGCAGAGGCCCAGAGCTCCTTCCGGGTATATTGTTTGGCCCAGTATTCTGTCCGCCCCCCGTGCTAGAGCCGCCCTGGTAGGAACCTACGCTCCGCCTTCTATCCATTATACTGGGCTGGTTCGACTCCGGTCGGTTCGACGTAGGTGAATAGACGAGCGTGGGTTTCGACAGAAGAAATCAAGTACGAACGCCACTAGAACGAGCTGTTTCGAAGGTGGGAAAAGACGGGTTTGGAAGCTGCTGGTTGAGAACGAGGCTCAAGCTGCTATCCGCCACCATGGAGATGGCTCACGATTCGGCCGGTCGACGGACGGTGTCTTATGCTAAATGTAAATATCTACAAGCTTCCATTAGATCTCAAATACCGTCAGACGGTTACACTGCCACTCACAGTAGATCGGGGAGCGCAGATGGAAATATCTCACGTAGTGGGTTTCCGGAGGTCCCAACCGGGGGAGCATGCGGAGTTCACGCCACACAACGGGAGTTCAACTCGAAGAAGAAAGAGGAGATGCGCAAAGTGATGGGAATAGTAAACGGACGTCACAGCTCGGCCGCCAGTGAAGGGTCGCTGCTCACTGCCCTCCAGTGTTGGAAATGGGTCGTGTGCGAAGGTGGGTTGGGTAAGTTGCGGAGGGGGACAGCTCGGTGGTTGATGTTAGGTGGTGGTCTGTGCGTATCTCTAGCTTCCCGCCGGGGGTGAGGTCCGCTTCTCGCGACATCAATGACAGAAGAACGGCCCTATGCAAATCCCTAGCCTGTTTTTGCGCACTTTTCACTCCAAGATCCCACACTTAGAAAAGGTCCATGTTCTAGGATTAATAGATTACGTTCAGCTCCAAATAACTACCCGTTTTCCCGCTCAGAAAAATTATGTATACATGTGTACGTCGTGCCCCTCCATCGTACATCTGTCGTATCGTGATCCTCCCCTCATCTCGAAACCGCATGTGATATAATATGCTCTCGTGATATCCGCCAACGATGTGCGGAAGTGCCCCAGTCCTCAGTGTAGGAGGAGCCTCCTGGTACAGAACGCTAAAACAATACTTTTGTAGGATGGTGAAAAAAAGAGATTCGTAATGTAGATGCACCGGCGCCCGCCCATTCCAGAAAAAAACACCTTTGAATCCGCCATATGCTGGGAACAGGAAATCATCGTGTCTGATTCGATGCGCCACTGCGATGAGTGCTAATGCTCTGGCTACGATCAAAGAACTCCGCCGAAGTTTCAAGGTGCGTCCTGGCTTCGTCATTCTGGATACTGTCACGTGCAACCCGCTGTTGGACATATCCTGTGTTCAAAGGTCGATCACTGCTCCCCGGAATTCCTGGTGGAGGCTCTAGCTCATCGCCAGGGCTGACCTGGCTGTCATGGTACAGACTGGAGCCGGGAGTGCGTTCAGGAGACGGAGATGGCTCAGTCGACCCAAACGGAAGCCGCAGAGACATTGCTCCTTGATTCGGGTGCAGGTGCTGCTCAGACCCCGGAGTATCAACTACGGTTGACAGCCTCGCGCTGCGCTCCAGAACCGCCGCCTCAGTGGACCGTGTGCGTCGGGAGCTCTTCCGTGGTAGCGTAGGAGCACGATCCGGCACCGGTACTTGACTTCTTGAAGCACGCGAACCGATTCGGCTGGGCAGCTCGATGCCTCCTCCGGTGTCGATTGGGCCTAGCGAGGGGGGTACATCAGAGACTCTGTTGCTGTGGCGACCTGGAGAGTCTTCACCGATCGACTGACCCGATTCGCTATCGTCTGACATCCGGGCGCCGGCGACCACGGCATCAGCATTGGGATTGCTCCGTTGTTGTGGACTTTCTGGGCTGTCGCGGTACGGCTCGTGATGCATGGCATCTGTTTCGTCTTCTTCCTCGTCTAGAGGCATCATCATCTGAGGGGGCATGCGGGTGCCTCTAACAACCTCGAAGCCTTTGCCTTTCTCTTTCTTCTTCCCTCCAAACAGATTCAAACTCTTCAGCCATCCAGCTGCAGATGATACAGGGCTCGTAGGATCAGCAGGTCCTGTCTTGAGTTTCCGAGTTGGTTGATCTGAGAGAGCGGGACCGCGGAGCCCGCCCAGGCCATAATAGAAATCAGACTCTCGTACTGAGTAATCCGTATTCTTTCGCCGTTCGGCAAGAGAGGGATCCGAATCGTCCTTCTGCATGCGCAAGTAGGCTGGGGTTATCGAACTGCGGCTCGGAGACCATGACGAAGGCCCTTCGCCGCCATCTCCCGCCTCAGCTTGATCGATGTTGTCAGCATATGGAGGCTTGTCCAGATCGGTACTACCCCCTCGTGCGCCAGCCGCAGTCGTTGAGTCTAACGTGTGCTTCCGTGGGCGAGGTGGCCGGTAGTATTCTCCGGCCTCCAACACGCCGCCCATGGTAGGGCGCCGCGAATTGGGCCCAGAACTGCCACCAAGTTGGCTCCAAGGTGTGGCGGTCGCCGGCGTCCCTGGGGTGGTCGCAGTGTAGCTGGCATCTCCTCCTTGACTGTATTGATCATATCCCACGCTTGCTCGTTGACTTCCCGGACCGCCATGAGGCTGGGCAAGCAGTACTCCAGAGCTCCCAGACATGCTCCGGGTCCGACCGCTCATGAGCTGAATAGACTGCTTGTCAGCGTCTTGGCCCAACATGGCCGCGTCGGAATTAAGGCTACTGCGCTGACGACGGCGTCGATTTCTTCGGGACAGCTGGCGTTTGCCAAACACTTTCGTAAGGCCACCCCTTTGGTCCCCGGCGCCGCAGAGGCGTGCAGTGACTTCAATTATCGTCTGGATGGAATTCAAGAAGAATCCAAAGACCAGGACGATAGCGTGCATCAGGAGAATGACATATCCGATCCATCCTTTCTGAGATTCATCGACCTCTAAGCTCGGAACGAAGGCGATGAGGAGGAGCGTTGTCGCGAGCCGTATGACAGAGAAGAACGTATGGTAAGCGTTCATGGATGTGTTCGACTGGAAAGGCCGGAACGCATGGATCGTCAGTATTAAGATTACCTCGCAAATAGCGAGAACTATGATCTGGGCAATGCCAGAAGGCTGGATAGCACCAATAGCAATCCCGCGGATAACCGTCAGGAGGACGGGGATAAAGGCGAAAGGAGCTGCATCGTCCGAATAGGTGTTGTACAGTGGTCCATAGGTGAGTACGGTTGGAAGGTCGTCGAACAGATGTGCACGAGGCCGTGTTGTGAATATGAACCAGAAGATCCAGGCGGCGACTCCCATCACGGCAACGAGGAGAATCACAGCCGTGGCTACGACGGACGCGGGGGAACGTGACGCGACAACCAACTGGAACAGAGAGAGCGATATGATCGGGAGCATAAAGAAGCTGAACACAATGCGGACGACATTTCCAGCGCTGAAGGCCCAGTTCTTCCCTCGCACGCGATCCCCGGTTTTGTTGGAAAAGACGCGGTAAAGCCACTGGGCGAAGAAGCCGATCTGCACCAGGATCGTGACGATGGCTATGAGCGCAAGAAGCCACACTGCCATTCCGGCCCAGATATCCTGCTCTTCGGTCATGCCGACCAATTGGCCAAGGCGAGTGAGGCCGTAGGTGCCATTCGCAACATAGATACCGTCGACGAGGCTCTGTGTGCCGTTTCCGTGGCTGACGAAGCTCTCGTTGAACATCAGGACCGACCAACTCGCTTGGCTAACGACTGGTTGGTAGAATCCCGGATACTGCAAGTTCAAGCTGCCTGCCAGTACGATGAATTGGATGTATTGTAAGCAGTCACCGAAGCCGGGCGTGACGAGTCTGAGCAGGTCCTCATCTCTCCCGTAATTGCTGGACCACCGAAAGACATCCCATGTCCCCCACGGGCTGCAGGTGGCTGCAAAGATGGTCGCAAAGGCAATAAGGGCCAAGATTACGGCAGGAAGGTAGCGCAGTGCACCGGACAATTTGGGTCCGAGGTCAGGCGTGATATTGGCGGATACACATCCCAAGGTTTCTGCGAAGCGTGATCCGGATACTATTCGCATTGTGGATTCCAGGGTGGCAAATGAATAGGTGCTGTAGAAGTCGTGACCCACTTGGAAGGCTGGTAACTTTGAGAGATCTTTCAGATCCGTGGGACTGGCATTGAAGGCCGGCCCTAGAGGGCACTCCTTGTTGACGACGTTGGGACAGAATTCCCTTGCCCGATCCTTGTGTGCCGTGTAAGTTAGTACCTTGTAGTTCGAGAACAGGGTCGAGAGCCTATTGTTTTCCTGGTCCAGATTGACGATCTTTCCGAAGGTGTTGTTGACATCGCTCCAGATTGGATCATCAGGCGGAGGATATGAACCCTGAACAGCCTGGCCTGAAACATTGCCCCAAACAGTGATGTTGAGGTTATGACTCGGGGCGGTCGTATTGAAGGATGCCCAGACATGGAGTGGGGTGAATTGCAAACGTTTTGGGTTGTTGGAGTCGCGGTAGTTCGGATCCAAGCAATTGGTGAAATCTACGAAGACGGCTCGGGCGAGCGGCACGAGTGAGGCGATTGTGGTGAAGAAGAGGAAAACGACGAGGATCGAGTTGGGGATAGCAAGTCGCCGGCGCGGTCGGGGCCGTGGTCGAGGCGGTTGTAAGGAAGGGATGTCCTGGTGCCTGGTGTCGGAGGAAGCATGCCTCTGGGCGCAACCCAGAGGTCGCGCAGATGCCATCAGAGCTTCTGGCTCATACTCGCGGAGGTCCGGTATGCCAATGTCCTTCTCCATGTAATGATGCCCATCAAGGGGCGAGTTGACCCGCTAGATGCTTATCACCAGCACTAGTGCCACGATGCACTCGATTATGCGATCAACGTCGGAAGGCTGCGAAGACTGCGCACGCTGGCTGAAGGGAGCTGACGAAGCAGACGAGATGAAACAGGCCTGCTCTTGCTGTGTTGGCAATTGAGCGAACGAATGGGCGGGTTTAGTTTTGCGCTGGGGGAATGCCGACCGACATTTGGTATTCGAGTAACGAGCGTGAGGAAGACGAGGACGAAAGCACTAACGAGCGACGCGGTCAACGACTACAGGGAGGCTTACGGTGAGGTTCCGAAGTTCGAAAAATGTGGTCTGCGTAAGGGGAGGTGTGGGCGGAGGAGAGTGGTGGGTGTAGGTCGTCAGGCCAGCAATCAGCTCAGCAGCAGCGGGTGTGCTTGAGCAGTCTCTATGCGCAGGACGCACAGGCTGTCCGAGGAAGGACGCGAATGATGTCGATAGAGTTGCCGGGGGCGCGAACGGCTATGATCTACAAAAACGCCAGACGCGGGGGGGTGACTTCACCAAGGCAAAATCCCCGGAGGTCGCGGCGTGTGGACGTCCCAATAAATTGCTTAGTATCCGCAGGGATGGAGGAGTTCCGTCGTCATCGTACGGCGCAGCACCGGTATCGAGTCCAGTCAAGAAGCAGCGGAGCGCAACCGAGCCAGGCGGAGTGTCGCAGATTGAGGGGGTATGAGGTAGAAAGGGGGAGGGGAAAGGGAAAGGGAAAGGGAAAGGGGGGGAAATGGAAGAGAACAATGAGGTTATTCGCAAGCACCAAAGAAGAAGGAAATCCGTAAACACGCTTTTCCGAGACGTTGAGGGCAGCCGCCAGTGCCCGATTGGGAAAGAGCGAGGCGCAGCACTTGCAGCAACGCCACGCGCCTATTTTTGTCGCGTGTCTGCCCCCCGCCAAGTGCCCGAGACAGTGACAGTGACACCGGCTGGACGACTTTGAGTTTGCTCCACTCCTCAGCTCATCCTTCGCCATGCCCCATCCTGGATCCATCGTCATTCCTCGCTTCTATCCCTCCGATCGTCTTCTCTTTTTTTCTTCCAGCAACATGCATGTTACGAAAGAGATAGCTTTGTCCATTGATTCTCTCGTTCTTCCTTCACAAAGGATGAGCTTTTTTGAATGCGATTGAAACACTACTATTCCCTCACAAAAACGCTCCACCGAGAGTTTCTCTTCCACTCGCTACATGAAACACTCGGCTCACGGCAAAACCACGCTTTGGAGACCCTTGCAAAACTCGGAGCCACAGCGTTGCCACCGTTTAAGGGACTGTCAGTCCGTCTGTTTCTCGTCTTCCTAGCGGCTTTTAGCTCCCGTGTGGACCTACTACTACACTGTCAGCCAAGCCATATTACATCCAACTTTCATGCCTTGAACGCACTGATGGGTAGGAACGCTTTTCAAATATGGCTGTTCTTGCTCCAGTGAATGTTAACCAGGTAACCTTGACCCGGTGACATCAGAGGTCCCTTGCGGATTTTATATCTCATTATCCGGAAAAATGGGATAACAAATGGTAATTTGTCCACAGACATCAGACCACCCTTTGGGAATGTGGGTACGAGCCGTACATCCGGATACAGCCATTCCTATGTCTACATATGCGAATGTGCCCATCTTTTGAACTGTCTGAACCCACTACCGGTCACGTGCTCGAGTTTTCACCCAACTCCAACTCCAGCTATATAAGCACCATCTCTTTCAGTGGTCCAAAAGCATCGTTCCTCTTTCTTCCCTCAATCAAAAGACCAGTACGTAGGCCTGATGTGTTTCGTTCTGGAAGTTGAAGTATTGGAATCGAGATTCTCGTTACAATATTTTTGACGTCTTAACATCTATAGCGTTTCCACATTTCTCATATTCGAAATATCGCCCTTGGTGCTGATGATTACCATCATCATTTGCGCGAGATTTTCTTTTCAGTTCTCCATGCGGTAACGTTCAAAAACGGCTTCATGTGCCTAGTCTAGCGTGTGCCGTGGTTTTCTATATAAAGCTCCATATCTCGCGGCTTCGTTCTTTCCTTCTACTTAAAGTTGTAGTTTTAAGGGTCCAAAGAAACAATCAAAACTCTATGGGAAGACGGGAATGTCGTCCACTTGTTGTGTTTAAGTGTCGATGGCATCACTCATGCGGTCTGTAGAGAAGTCATTCAACGCTTTGCCCGTTGGCAACGCGGCCCATGGGCGAGACTGAGACTGATGATGCGCATCGTCACCATTCAAATTCAATGAAATATCAAATGCACAAATGATGTTCACAAAATTTCTCCGCCCCCGTTTCAACGTCTTATCCAGCTACCCAGTAACAGGGAAGTCTATATAAACGCCTCCTTCTTCGGTCTAACTCTCTTCTTCACAGTTTCTGCTACAAGGTGGGAAAATTTTAAAATGAAAAGGACCACAACGACATGCTGTTTATGCTCCTCTGGTCTTATTATGAATGTAGACTCTGAAAATAGTCTTCTAATAAGCACGGCAGAGTTTAGCCACCCTGCTAACAAATCGACATGTCCAAAAACATGACCGATGTGCATAGGGCTTTTTTGTGATAGAGTGATGCTCTTCATCACCATAAGACTTTACATCATGTGGCACTTTTGGATCGATTTCAAGTTAAAGTAACACATGTGTTCCATTACATGCGCCAGGAAGTCCACGTCCCTAGGTGCCCTGTCTATATAAACCCCTCGGAGCAGCCTCTCCTCCTCCTCCTCCTCACTTTTCCGTCGAGATCTTTCAATCGATAAAAATGGAAACCAAGATCACATGGGCGGTCTAAATCGTGTTGGACTTCCTCGATGATAGTACCACCGGGATGGTGAGCATTGCTGGTGATTCTGCGTATTGTGAAGGAGGCTGTGTTAGGCTTGGTGTCGAAGAGCTTCGGCGATGGCCATCATCACTATGAAACGTAGTTCTGCTGTGTCCAGGGAAGCAATGTGGCCAAAGACTGATAACGTTTGCAACATGAATGTTTTATCCACAGTGCCCCCGGAACTACCCCAGGCGAAGAATCAAATCCAGCTAAATCAGACATGTATGCCTACACACGTGGAACCCGCACATGAGTTTTTTTGACAACATACGGTCACCGCCCTTGTATGATCATTCCTCTTGGCAGCAAACGTACTCATGCTCCGGGTATATAAAGCCTAAGAATATGCTTCCCACTCTTCTGCACTGTAATTTTAAAAGGGCTGGCGGTCTAAAAAGAACTATAAAATCCAGAGACGCTACCCATGTCTGTGGAATTCGTCTGCGTCTAAAAATATGGAGTCGCCATTCACACATGAAATTCGTCCATGCGTGTTGCTGATTTTACTCTCCTTCTAGTGATGTAAGCATTGAAAGAATTCCATAGCTGCGGTGAAAATTCGTGATGATGGTGAACTGCATGGATCACTTGTAGCACATGATTAGCACCATTAATAGGCTGGCTTGCAAAATACGAAAATGATGCGAATCTAGATAGACATGTTGCTGTTACAAATTTGGCCACGTACATCTCTCTTAACTCTAAACCTTTTGAGATTTGGGAAGTCATCCAGGTGGGCATCTTCGAATAACACATGTGCACGTACGGAACGGCGGATTTTCCCTAGAGCTGGGTATATAAACGGGAAGCCCGGCCTCTCCTTCCTTTCCTCACGTCTAGAAACCATATTCCAAAAATGTTTCCAGTTCCAGACAATGGCGGCTTGTTCGCTCGAAAAAGACAGGCAATTCCAAGTGATGTTCACAGTAATTGCCCCAAATCCACAAGTCACATTTCCGTCATAAGATCTGCAGGCTGTGGACGTTATCATGGATCTCGTGCTGGGCATCATCACTGTAGACGCTAGTAACCTGCATCGCCAAATCCTTGGAGGTACCCTTCGTTGGTCACCTGAACACTTCATGCGCATTTCTATTTCTTTTTGAATTCTACTCCGTTTGCGTCAAAGCTTGGAAATTCAGTATGGTCTTGGTATGTAGGGGATTTTTATATTGCCCGAGTTCGCGAGCGGTGCGGATCACATGTGGTCTTTCATAATGCTCAGCTTCATCACTGCAATCATCAGTATCCAGAGTTATCGAAACCGTACAGCCTTAGAGCATTTTCAAACAAAAATCTTGGCAATGCGGTACGTATAAAAGGACTTTCGATCGAGTCGATTGGGGCATATCCTCGCGGATACCTCTACCCAAATACTCAAAAAGCCGTCGCCCTACGGACCATGTCTCCTAAAGTGCGTTTTTTTGATGATGGCGACTATTATTGCGTCGAAAGTTATATAGATCCTAAGATTACGCAACTGACTAGGACGCAAAATACGCAAGATATGCTGCAATCCGGGAACGTAACATGGCTCAGGTCTTTCGGGGAACTATGCAATGTTGCGAGATGCGCGTCGAGAGGATAGGGCAGGACCAAATGGGCGTGGTACCTCCGGAGATCTTCATTCGCTATCCCAGGGTAGCGTTACTGATAATGATTGCGATGGTCTTCATCGTCATCAATTGCAAGAACCTAACCCAAAAATGGAGGCCCTTCACTATGGCCCGTTCAGCACCCCTTGTTCCGTCACTATATAATCTTGTCTGTTTCTCCTCTTACATATCTCTTCCTTCTTCACACCGAGTTTTAATTTTTAAAAATAAAGATCAGATGGAGATCTTCGATGTTTGCTGTCGCGTTTCTAAAATCCGATGGACGCGACGACATGTGTCGTCTCGAACTGCGAGCAGAATCTTTACTGCCATGTGGTGCTTATGCATGAAGACTGCATGCATATTCAAGACGATTATCACCATCACTATCATCGTCATTATGACAATTGTCCAAGTCACATGCCCTCTGTTAGCTATATAAACCCCTCTTACTTCCTACTTTCACTTCTTATTTACTACACTGTCCAACGTACTTCAAAGAAAAAAAACTTCTAAGCAGGCCAACAATATGTGTCTTCAACCGTTCCTAAATGAAGTAGATGAGGGCCTTATGCGTTTGCAATAGTTTTAACCAACCACCTCTCATCAAACCTAGTAATGATGGTGACGATCGTCACCAATGTACATGTACCTCAGACATCACATGATTGAAACTCCCAAGGGCACCCCCGATTAATATATAAACCTCAACAGGTTCTCCTTCTCGTATCCACGATTTCCAACAACTGTTCTACTCTTTTCAAGGGGGTTATGAACAGAATCATGTGCTTTCTTGCGCTGAGACAAAACCGAATTAGAGGGGAGACATGGAACTTTCGGCGGTTTAATGTTCTCTTAATCATGTGTTTTTCGAGACAGTGTTTCAGTAGGTAGAGTGTTCCCAGTACGATGGTGCTGATCATCATCTAGCCTGCAGCACATATTCAAGAAGGTGCGCGTGCTAGGGCGGATGCCTACCCTCCATATTCTGTTTTCTCTGCTTTGCAGCTTCAAATACTTCTCCATGTGGTCTTGAGTATAAAGGTGACGATGACGTTAGTGGTGATACTGAGCGAAAGATATTTCGCCAAAAGTACATGCATGTCTAAATATCGGAAATCTTTCTTAAATGTGACCGTGTTTGCTCGCCACGGGTATATAAACCCCCTCGTACGCTGAACTCTTCCTACCTTCCCCACAGACAGCCTGCAATCTTATTAAAATAAAACCCGTTCCCAGACATGTGCTCCAGGTGAGTGGAAAACCGGCCAGCCTTACCTTATGTGGAATTCGCTGTCGTGTTGCGGAATTGGAAGGGAAATCGTGATGATGCTGAGCAGGCGGAACGGCTCAAAAGACATTTATAGGTGAACGACGCACCATTCCCCTCACATATCAGCATAGCTGTCCTTTAAGTGTGTATGGCTCCAGTAAGGGTAGGCAGTGCGATGCTCTCTTAGGGAGAAAGTATCCGCGCTTCTGAGCGAAAGACGTTGTACCGATATACATGGGCTCTGCACATGTGCAAAAAGAAACACATAGCCAGCCATGAAGATGAGGCCGTCCATCGATGTAGGTGAGGAAAATGATCATGGTGATGATGCTCAGATGCTCAGCAAATCACACCAAATCAAAAACTATACATGATCATTGAAGTATCCTATTTTTTGCAAAACGGTTCATGTTTTACTTCCACGAGTATATAAACTCCTTTCTGCAATGCACTGCCTTCCTCCTTCACTCACTTACTTTGCAATTGTTTCTTAAAATGGATTCCACTTCCCCGGATGCGTTCCCGCCGTGTGCTCGAAAAAAGCAAGCCTTTAGGCGTATGTGAACGCAGGCCGAGCATTTGGACAAAGGAGTTACGGATTAGTGGCAAAATATTGGATAGCTTGGCCATATATTTTGCTCAGTTGCTGATGATGCCCATCATCAAAGCCCTTCTTCAAAGAACATAACATGCCAGATGAGTTCAATCACATGAGCTTCGATCCCCCCATGTTTAGCCCCAGCTTGCAGCCTGGGTGGCTGTGCAGGTCGCGACTATAAAGTTCAGCGTCTCCCCCTCGGCATTCGACACACAATTCCTCCTCTACCTCTTCTAAAAATCCCAGACATGGGCGAACATGTGTCTGGCAGCTCCCGGATTAAAAAGCTTCACCACCTCCAGCATGTGTGCTTTGTGGCCACCGCTGGAAATAAACGTACTCTCTTTGTCCCTATGAAGAACGCAGGCAGTCCCTGGGGTCTATGATCGCACGTGATGTAGGGTGGTGGAAGTTTTGTGCTTTTGCTTTCCATGATCGAGAGACAATGTGCACTTGTAAGGACCGACATGTGCTGCAATTTGGATTCGTTCCATGAAGGACTTTGATATTTCGCTTTCGTTATGAAGCATGAGGTTGCATCTACGAGGGTGCATGAGACAGTGCTGTACAGTAGTGCTTTGGGTTATTATTGTCATGATAGGCGAATACAGCGGTCGGAGATGGAATGATTATGCTGATGCTGATGCTGATGGGCATCGAAATTTCATCGGAGATGCCAGGATTTGACGGTGGATAGTCCAACCACGTAGAGGGGAATTGCTCAATTCTTAACCTTGACGTCCGAATGTTAGTTGACCCAGCTCCGTTCATCTCACAACACAGTAGCAGTAAGAATAGCACCATAAGCAGCAGCAGTCTAAAGAAAGCATAAAGTCTCATTGATTCATATCGCATACACGAGTCCCATCCTCCAATCTCACGAGGATGAGACAGAAAAGAAAAAATAAACCTTGCAAGTAACCCGACGGGGAACTTGAAGGGGACTGACCAATCCCCTACTGATGACATAGCGAGCGCATGTCTTTGCCCGTCTCTGTATCAAAAGAAAACGAGGCCTCGCTTTCTTCTCTCCATTCATATCCTACATGTTCTCACTCATCGGAGAACGCAATAGCCTCCTCTCCCATTCTTCTTCATCTTCGAAAGCCGCCTAGTCTTCCCACTTCATCACTCCCTGTCTCCCAGCTCGGAGCCAGAAAACTCCCAATTCTTTCCTGCACATACACCACCCTCCAGAACTCCTCCAACCACCCCCTGACTACCGAAAACCGACTCAATCGCAAGACCGATCAACCCCAGCGCTCGCCGCAGAACAATCGATTGAAACCCCGCTGCAGCTTCCCCCCTTCTCTTATCGATGATACGAAGATAGATACGATGTAGAAGGATCCTATCCCCTAGCTCCTCCCTCGCCCGCCGGCCCTCCACCCTGCGGCGGTGGCCCTGGCACTAGGACTTTGAACGACATCTCCCGCTCTCTGGCCGTCTCCGGTGCGGCTCCCCTCGCTGCATAACCGGTCGGCGAAGGTGCAGGCATAAGCGGAACTGGCTGCTTTCCCGCGCCGGCCTTGCCACGTCTTGCTCCATAGGGTGATGGGTAGCTCTTCAGCTGGGGGATTGGACCCGGAGCGGGTGCGATGGCGGGCATTTGCCTCTGCTGCGTGGGAGGCGCGGGGTGATGGAGCGGATGCGGTGCGGGCGCCAGAGGGGGAGGAGCCGTGGTCGTGGGAAGAGCGGCGAGATGGGAGGGATGGAGGACGATGGTGTGGCCCGGTGGTGGCTGAGGGAGGGGTTGGTTGCTTGGGATGGAGTGGAGTTGCATCAGGGGAGGCGGTGGCGCATGTGGCGGTCCAGCAGGGACGGCATGGAGATGCTGAGTATGGTGGGCATGATCCATGGGCGGGAGATTGGGATTTGGGTAGTGATGCAGGCCGGGCGGAGGAGCTGGATGCGGTGCCGTATACATGCGCTGCATGAAATCTGGGTCTGGGTACGGTTGCAGAGGCTGTTCAGTACGAGGGGCGGCCTTGCTGCGTCTGCTGGAGGGTTTAGGGGTGCTTCCTTTGCTTGTAGTACCGCTACCGTCTGCCTTCGGGCTAGCAACTTCTCCGCCCACCGCTGCATTGGCTGCCTCCATCTCCTTCTGCTTAGCCTTGCGTTCAGCCCACCAGATGGTCATGGACTGGCTGCGCTTTTCGCTCTTAACGCGTGGTTTGACACCCTTCGTAACTGACACAGGAGAAGGTGCGGGCTCCTCGTTATAAGGCCGGAGGTACACAGTACCACGCGCATCTGGTCGACTCGGATGGGGAGTCGCTTGAAAGACCGTCGCAACGGGTTGTGACATTGCAAGGGGAGCTGGGTGTGGCGGTTCGGGAGGAACAGGATGCTGCTGAGGCGCTGGCGAAGGCCTTGTTTCAAGGGAAAACTGGCCTTGGCCCTCACTCATAGACTGCAAGACCGTCGGCGGAGCTGGAGACCCGGCTACAGGAGCTGGTGCTATGGATGCAGGGGCTGCTGGCGTCTCCACGTTCTTCTTCCGAGGTCCTTTCTTGATACCGTAGTCGCTCCGTCGGCCTGTATTCTTGCTGCCGGCAGGACGTCCGCGCTTTCGATGTTCCTCAACGACTTGTGGGGGTGTTTCTGGGACTTCTGATGGCTGAATGGAACCCTCATCGCCAGAGGTCGTAATGACGGATTCCTCTCGCACCTCCTGAATCCGAGGGTGAGCCAACGGCTTGGGCGCCACTTTTTGCCTCTTGGCAGGACGAGCGTCTGGTTCGGGTGTCTCCGATGCGGCTGGTGCAAACTTGCTGACTCCTCGCTTGCGAGCGCCGCCCCAGCCGTTGGTATTTTTTTTCGGAGTCGTAGCACGGGAAGTCTGCTCTGCGGGTTCAAACCGGCGAGTAGCACGACGTTGGCGTTTGCCCGGCACTGCGGGTTCATTCTCAGGCTCTGGTTCCTCTTCGCTCGGAGCACCGGATTCGACGTTGTCGCGATCGCGTCTTTTACGAAGCTCGCGCCGCCCAGTTTTCTGGGCACCAGGGCGTTGCGAGAATGGATCTTGAGTGCCAGGTGTTTTTCTGGCGTCGTAGATGTAACCATACAAGTCGGCCTCTTTCATATCTTCGTAGACCAAAGGATCAAGAGGCACACGTCCACCATGAGCTGGCTTCTTTGGTGGATGCATATGCGGCGCAGTCTGTACATCAAGTCAGAAAGAGTTCGTTAGAAGTTATTGCGTAAAAACTCACCATTTTGTCCAAGCGGAGGTATTCATTTTGCCATTCTAACAGGATTCTTTGCGTGTTCTCGGCCAATCGATATAAGTTTTCGGTGCTGCGCTGGGCGGGATTGAACTTGTTCAGGCAAGAAATGACAGTATCCACATCTGTCAATGGCTTGAACCGCTTTCGAAGGAGGAAATCAGCGCGATCGTCGGCCTCGGCCTCTGTGGCCGGGGGAACATAGTCTTCCACCCAGGGCCCAGGAAGGTCAGAGTCAGAGAGGATATCATCTTCGGGATTGATGAGCTCCAGGACCGGTGTGGCAACTCCCGTGGAAGTTCCATTCTGAGGGGTCTGAGAGGCCGAATTCTGAGCGACATTGATGGTGGGAATGGAGGGCGCCGGCTGAGAGGGAGGTCGCGAAATGCCCCCGTGGCTACCGGAAAGCAACGCTGGCGGCGGAGAACCGGCGGGAGTGTTCGACTCAGCAACTGCATCTCCATTGATTTCATGATCGTTGTCTTCTTCGCCGTCAGGGGCATCCTTCATGATAATATCCTCATCCGGAGGAGGCGATGGCTTGGCGCTCTCGATCTCTGCGCTCTGATTGGTCGATTCGTCTTCACCATCCTCTTCCTCAGAATGGTGGCTGGGCTGGCGACCCCGTGGTTTGCGCGTGCGAAGGGGAGAGATACTGGCTGCATGACGAGAAGATGCTGCTGCCGTTCCACGACCCCTTCCTCGACCTCTGCCTCGGGGGCGTCCACCGCGACCGCCGCGACCTCGACCCCGGCCAGAAGTTGGTGGAGGCGTTGGGACGTCACTTTCGTCAGATGAAGTCTCATTTTCGAGGTCAGATTGAGTAAACTGGCCAGCATACAGGCGTTGCTTTCGCTGGTTTCGTTCCTCTTGGTCGGCAAGGCCTTGCAGGAATTGGGTTGGTAGACCACGGATGACGAGGTTAGGGGCAATATATTCCGCATGAGGACCACGAGCCTCCGGCGATGAGCTCGGGGAAAAGTAACGTCTGCGTCTTTTTCCCTCAAGGGAGCCATTTGCGTGATGAGCGCTTGCCTTCGCAATGCCAGCAGCCTCAGCTTTCGTTGGCGTAGATTTCACTCCTCTACCGTAACGGGTGCGCATGGCTGGTTCTTCCTCGACGACTGCATTGCGCTGCTGCGATGCTCGCGGCAGCGGTTTTCGCGGCCCCGCCATGAATGTGATTGAGAAGGGAGTAGAGAATGAACGGATAGAAGCGGCGCAACAGAATGGTTGAAGTTAGAGTTGATATGATGGCGCCTCTTGTATACACGTGCGTAACGTGGTGATAGTCAGCCCGGTCAGGGTCGCCGCTATGCGTGCGCAGGTGTAAGCGAAAATAGAAGTATGGAAACCGAGCGCCGGTCGCAAAGAATTCCAGTAGGAAACGAATAATTGAGCGGCTCAGCGTCTCGATCAGAAAAAAGAAGCAGAAATGAAGGTCCTCACGATGGGGAGGAGGAGGTGGTGGGTGTGGTGATCTTTGTCTTGTGGCTGCTCGCCCTGCCCTGTAGCAAATCCGCTCCAGGCGCTAGTGCGATACCCCGACCAATCAGAATTCCCGCCGCTAATGACGGGCATCTGAGGAGAACGACAACAATAGGCATTCGTCTTCACTGACAGCTATTGTATCCCCCCACATTCACTCCATTACATTGTCCTTATTGTGTCTGTCATTCACACATTCACCATGGCAGAGAAGACACTCGAGGAGCAGCTGGCCGAGCTCGAAATGGAAGCAGAAGCCCCAGCCGCGCCTCCGCCCAAGAACTCCAAGGGCTCCAAAGCTCCGCGCAAGGGGACAGACCATACCACGACCACTGATGATGCTGCCCTGAAGGAGCTGGAGGAGTTAGAAGCCCTTGAGAAGTATCAGCGCCCTGAGATTCCGAGACCCGCAAGCCGGCCCAACACCCCTAAACTATCGTCATCCTCCACAACCTCTAGCAACCCTCGCCGCACGGGTATCGCAACGCCGTCTTCGACAGGATCAGGCCGTACAAGCGAAGAAAAGGCACAGGCACCGAGAAAGTCCGGGGAGAGTGCGAGATCGTTCCACCAAAGCTTCGCCCCCACTGAAGAGGAGGAAATAGCGAAGCCTGCACCTGAACCAAAGCAATCGTCTGGAGGATGGTGGGGCGGACTGCTTTCGACTGCGACTGCTACAGCGAATGCAGCAAAGAAGCAGGCGGAAGCAGCGCTCAGCGAGATCCAAAAGAACCAGGAGGCGCAGCGTTGGGCAGAACAAGTGCGAGGAAATGTCGGAGCGCTAGGTGCACTCAAGGGCATAGGTATTACTTCATGCGTCCCACTTGATATATTGATATACTAAAACGTTACAGGAGGTGAACTCCAGAAACGCGCATTGCCAACATTCACAAACATCCTCCACACCCTTGCTCCTCCTATATCTCAACATGAACGACTGCAGATTCACATTACCCACGACCTGATTGGGTACCCCTCCCTCGATCCCATCATTTATCAAACGTTCTCTACAGTCATGGCGCAAGTGGAGGGTGGCGACTTGATGGTCATCCAACGTGGGTCCGAATCAACGCATCGCGGTTCGCTCGAGGGCTTCAGGGGAGGAGGAGCCGGTTGGAACGATGGCCCCTGGTGGCGCCATACCGACAAGAGAGATCTTGGTATCGTGAAGGGGCTTGTAGAGGGCACAAAGCTCGCCCGGGTCAGCGCAGAGACCTATGCGAACGAGTTCTTTGCCGCTCGCGGCGGAGTCGAGGAAGCAGCCAAACATGCCACCGAGGTTCTCAGCGAGTCGAATCCCGTCAGGAGCAGCGACATCTTCCTTGCTCTCCAACCGGTCAGCTACCAGTCTCCGCACGACTTGTTCGGCAGCTCAGCATCGCCGGACGCGGAAAAGACGGAGGGTGTCCAGGAGCCGAACGAAGAGGACGAGCTCATTACGTTCGCAGTCTACCTGCACGATCCCATTCACAGCATCAGCTTCAAGGGGTTGAGTCAAGCCTTTCCGGCTAAGTGGGCGCAATGGCTTGACGCGCCTGTTGCGGAAGATGCTGATGGAGAGCAATCCCATTTGCCACCCGAGATCCAGGAGATCATTGCAACTGGGGGCGTGGATCCTCGCGAGTGGGTAGCAGAGTGGATGGAGGAGACGATCAGTCTTGCTGTCGGTATTGTTGCACAGCGCTATGTTGCCTGCCGGATGGGTGTTGGCGAGGGAGGCATCGGAAGGGGAAAGGCACGGGAAGCGATCGTTGAAGCTGGCGGTGGTGAGGCAGCGCGGGCTGGGATTTTCTGAGATCCAGGAATGCGTTCCTGCACTTCGCGTAATGAATAAGGCTCTTGGAAGTTGGAATTCTTCGGGGTGTGAGGGCAGTGATATCTCAGTTGTATTAATGGTCTGGTATCGACTACACGGCTTTGAGCCTCTGGAACATAATGATTGACGAAAGCATATCTTGTTCGCAGCCGTTGACAGCCCCTTATGTGACCCCCTTGCAGGCTGCAAATGCACAGCATGGAGCGACCGAGCCGTCTTAGGATATCTCATCATAGGATCGCGCTGACTCTAACGTCCAACGTCCTCCACTCTATTACCACACGAGCAAGACCCAAAAACCTCCCCTTATCTCGTTGAGTACGCCACGCCCGAGCACTATCACCATCCGTCCAAGTCGGCGGTATCGCTGACGAATCGTGCTGTTCCTCAGATTCCGCTTCGTGCTCTCTGCCTCTAGGACTGGGCGGTACGACATCCCGTGGCCCTTTCTTTGAGAATCGTGTTCCTCCTCCTACCGGGCTCAACCCTTCTTCGCCCCTTTCTTCTCCTCTTTCTTATCCTTCTTCCCACCCCTCAACATCTCCAAATGTCCAGCCTTCTCTCCGAGCATTTTCTCCGTCTGCGCAGTCAGGCCTGCGGCGACCTTCTTCTTGATCTTTTGCTGGGAGATCAAGGACGCTTTCTTCGGTTTAATGACGCGCGAGCCGCGCTTGGGGCCCGTCTGTGAGGGTCTGGAGGCGAAGGTGGTTAGTACGTGGTTCAAGAGATATTTTTGGGGCAACGGAAGAAGTTTGGAATCGTAATATGAACGTACTTCCTAGCCGCGGCAGCCTTGTTGGCTTTCTTGATTGCACCTTGAGCCATTTTTGAAGGATAAAGGGAAATTTCCGACGGTGAACCGGATTTGTTATCGACGTCCAAGGTAACTCAGCGCTGAGATCGGGGATGGTTTCCAACACCGCAAATCGAAATTCTGAGAGTCCCGCGATGCTTGGCAGCCGCGGTCTCCGCATCAAATGCTAACCCAACTAGGTATAGCGTAGTGTGGGGGCATGCGGACCACGACGGTTGAGAGAACCAATTTAGCCAGATGGCCAACGGCTCGAGAGAAGGCGAGGGAGGCATTCCGTGGTCTCCTTCAACCCGAGGACCCGTTTCCAAGCCCTCTATTCCAGCTTTTCAATATTGAAATCTGCCTACAATCCTTGCCAACACCAAAGTAGAAAGTCGTTCTTGCAGCGAATATCAACGGAAGAATTTGCTTCATACACAATGTCTCTGGTCAAGAACGTCGAAGTGATTTGAATCTCACGAGAAGCATCCACGATGTCTTGAGCACGAAAAGACCGAATGCGCCAATGGAGGCTGATACCATGGCCAAGGCTCTGAGATCGAGTTTCTAGAAGAGATACGGAAAGGTCCAATTTATCCAGATGGAATACCCGGGATCGTCACTATGGGAAGCCTGCCCGGCGTGCATCACGACGGGTTAGTCGTTCCTAGGAATCGGGTTGAGGTGGATAATCAAATGTATCTGCACGCAGCACGTTGCCAATATTATTAAGGGGAGTCCTGAGCGATGGGAAGATCTCCACAAGCGCGTCCACAGCAATAAATATCCACGAGGTCCCCCCGCAAGAACCGCAGTCCAGGTGCGGCGTCTGCAGTCGATCAACACCCGCTCCACCTGAGCAGAAGAGCAAGCAACGATGGGGCTCCTTTCAAAGCTCATTGTGGGCTCCTTGCTCCTAGCCGCGGAGCTTGTGTCTGCGGACCGGAAGCCGACCATTGACTTCAAGCCTGGTAATGGAAGTTTGCTGCTCGCCACCCGGTCCTCCTCCGTCAACATTGTCCTTGATGGCGCAGATTGGCCTGGTGTCCTTCGTGCGGCACACGATCTCGCCATTGACTTTGGACGCGTCACCGGGGTCAATGGTTCCCTCAGCGTACATGGCAAGGGCACCAAGACTGCAAAAACCATCTTCAACGTCACTGGTATCAACCCGGATTGGACCGTGAGCGCTACTTCCAAGTCGCATGGGAGGCCCCAGGGCACAATCATTGCAGGCACCATTGGCAACTCGAGCCTAATCGACGCCTTGATTAAGAGCGGAAAGATCGATGTCAGCCAAGTTAAGGGCCAATGGGAAGCATACGTCAGTGCTGTTGTCAAGAACCCCGTGGAAGGAACTGAGGAGGCGTTGGTTATTGCAGGTGAGTTTGTGGTGCACTAGTTCAGACAGCACTTGAGTTATAGGCCTGACCGTATACAGGAAGCGACAGACGCGGTACCATCTATGGTATCTATGATGTCTCTGAGCAAATTGGTGTCTCGCCATGGCACTGGTTCGCGGACGTAGCCTCCAAATCCCACGACTCTATCTATGCGCTCCAAACCACCAAGATCCAGAAAACTCCCTCCGTGAAGTACCGCGGCTTCTTCATCAATGACGAGGCTCCTGCTCTTACGGGGTGGATGAACGACAGATATCCCCAGTCTCAGTGGGGATCTGCCTTTGGTGCCGACTTTTACTCCCATGTCTTCGAACTTTTGCTGCGCCTGAGGGCAAACTACCTCTGGCCTGCTATGTGGGGTAGTATGTTCAATGTCGATGACCCTCGCAACCAGCCCCTGGCCGACGAGTATGCCATTGTCATGGGTTCATCGCATACTGAGCCTATGGTCCGTGCTACGAAGGAGTGGAAGGTTTTCGGCAAGGGTGGCGAAGCGGGCTGGCAGTGGGCGACGAACAACGCCTCTCTTTATGAGTTCTTCATGGAGGGTGCTGTCCGTGCTAAGGACTACGAGAACGTCGTCACTGTGGGAATGCGTGGTTACCATGACACCGCCATGAGCCCCGATGTACAGACGGGCCAGTTGGAAGCCGTGGTTAATGCGCAACAGGACATTCTAGACAAGGTTTATGGGAATGCTTCAGCCGTGCCTCAGATGTGGTGCTTGTACAAGGAGGTACAGGACTATTTTGAGGCGGGTATGAAAGTACCTGACCACGTCACTCTTCTATGGACCGAGGACAACTGGCAGAATATTCGTAGGCTCCCGGTTGGCGATGAGAAGAAGAGGTCCGGAGGCGCGGGTGTCTATTATGTGAGTGCTCCCTTGCACCATGCCTTCGACTTAACTAACGAATCCAGCACTTTGACTATGTCGGTGACCCACAGAACTACAAGTGGATCAACACTATCCAGCTCCAGAAAACCTACGACCAAATGCGCCTTGCCAAGGACCGCGAGGCCGACCGCCTTTGGATTGTGAACGTTGGTGACATCAAACCGTACGAGATCCCGATTACCCACTGGTTCGATATCGCCTATGATATCGATGCCTATGACGAGAAGAGTGTGCCCAAGTGGATCGAGAGCTGGGCGGCTCGCACATTCGATGCTGAGCACGCAAAGACCATCTCAGACATTGTTGACAGATACGGATTCCTAGCGAATATGCGCAAATTCGAGCTCGTTGAGCCGAAGACGTACAGCGTGTTGAACTACGAAGAGGCCGATAAAATCCTTGCCGAGTGGAAGACACTGGTTGGCAAGGCTCAGGCTGTCTATGATAGTCTTCCCGAGGCACAGAAGCCGTCTTTGTTCGAGATGATCCTGCATCCTGTTCTTGCCGGAAGCAATTTCATCGATATCCAGGTGGCGGGTGCTCGGAATATCATCTACTCTGGTCAGGCGCGTAACAGCGCTAACAAGTGGTTCCAGCGCGTCCTCGATGGGATGAAGAAGGATCATAATTTGACCGTGCAATATCACAGTCTTCTGGGTGGCAAATGGAACCATATGATGGACCAGACCCATCTTGGTTATCAGGGCTACTGGTGAGTTTATGACATCGCTTAAGGCGAGTTCGGGGTTGAACAGATTTCTGCAGGCAACAACCCATGCGCCAGACGTCTCCTATGCTACGCTGGGTAATGAACTTCGAGCGCTCCCTTGCCGGTGATCTTGGCGTTGCCATCGAGGGCAGCAATGCCACCGTTCCCGGCGACGATATCTGGCACTCTAACGGGGGCGGTTCTCTCGACCTGGCTCCCATCACGCCCTACACCCCACGCCGCTGGATCGACATCTTCAACGTCGGAACCCAGTCCACGGACTGGAAGATTCAAGCCGAGCCCTTCATCAAGCTAACAAAAAGCTCCGGAACCCTCACACCTGAAGATGATGACGTGCGCATTTATATCGATATCGACTGGAGTCAGATCCCCTCTGGCACTGGCAAGAAATCCGTGTTGAATATTACCTCTTCGACCGACTATGGTACACAATACGGCATGCCAACCGTCAACCTTCAAATCAATAACACAGCCGTTCCCTCAACGTTCAAGTCCGGCTTTGTCGAAACCGCCGGCTATGTCTCCTTCGAGGCGGAACACTGGACCCGCATGACGCCGGCCGGCAACCTGAGCATCCAAGTTCTTCCCCACTACGGACGTACTCTATCCGGAATCAAGCTCAACGACAACCTTGCTGAGTCACTCACCACCTCCACCGCCCCTCTCATCGAATACGACTTCTACACATTCACCTCTACCCCCGCTTCGAAGGGCATGAACGTCACCCTGATCCTCTCGCCTACCCTAAACGTCAACCCCAAGAGACCACTTGCTTATGTCACCCAAATCGACGACTTGCCTCCTCAGCGCAGGCAATACGTGATTGACCAGCCTCAACCCGAGTTCCCAGTCGGTTGGCGTCCGGCTGTTGCTCAGAGTGCATGGTATAATACTACAAGCTGGGGAGCCGTGGAGAAGGGAAAGCATACACTCAAGCTGTGGCTGGTGGAGGCGAATGTGGTTGTGCAGAAAGTAGTAGTGGACCTGGGTGGGGTGAGGGAGAGCCACAACGGCCCGCCTGAGAGTTGGAGGCTTGGCGGGAATAATAGCGGGAATAGTACCGTGGCGAGGAGGCGGTTGTAAGCAGCATAAGGGCTGCAAAAGAGGTGATGGTCTTATTGGCTGGTTCCGCGTATCTATGTGTTTGCTTGATGATATTATGTAGCAAATGATAATGTCTCCAATGCTCCTCGGAATGGTGGCACCGAATGATTGTGACTGTATTGTCTTACTCCACGGAGACGCAGGAACAATAAGGGTGGCAATGATGCTGTGCTGACTACATTATTCAACTAGCCCCGGTTTTACTGGAAGAAGCACTAGCTTACACAGCCACCCAGTCATGCAGGGTGAACTGGTATCTAAATTCGCCTCCTCCTCACATAACTGTATAGACATTCACCAAGATTACTCAACAGCCCTACCAGGAGCGGACTAGCTTACAAGCCGTCTTATTCATCGAACCACACCGGCAGTTCAATTCGCCTCTCGTCCCTTATCTAGCACGTGTTAGCACGCGTCTAGGTACCACTGCGGTCAAAGGGACAACGGAGAAGACCTATCCATGAGTGGTCCGACCCTCGGCCGTGACTTGTTCCTGCATCTATTACCTCCGGGACGATACCAGTGGTGGGCATAATGCATGCACTGATACCACCCAAAACCCGGAGCGATAAGATCATCGGGCCATCGGCGAACGACGTCATGTCAGTCGGATACCACCTTCGGATGTGGACATGCGGACACTGCCTGACTCGGTACGCCTTTCGGTATTTGGTGGTATAAGAGAACTTCCTTTCACCTCGATCTAACTCTCCAGAAACCTTGACTTTATGCCTGCGTTGTGAAGTTGTCAATTGAGACTTTCACAGCAGTTCCTTCTCGATACCCTTACGTTCGCTATACTACCGGGCATCCAACACATCCAAATCTCAATCAGTCATTACCACCCAATTCCCGGCGGACGAACCACGGACACCGATAACAAATCAACCACTTCGTTACACCGGCAATATCACACCGACGAAGCACAACCTCGATCTCCAACCATAAAACCGTGCGAGTAACTTCGACTCCACTTCATCCCTGGTCTACGCAATACGCGGGGTGGGACACAGATTACGTCACAAGTCACACGCCTCTACATAGGGTATAATCACTCAACGACACCCAACGTCCGCCCCGGGCCCACGAACCCAAATCACACATTCCAAAGATGGGATCCTCTCACTCAAGACACGCTCCCCCGGCCGTATCCAATCCATCGACCTTTCCCTACGGGGAGACACTCACACGCACCACCTCCGAATCACCGCTACGTAGTCGCTCACGATCCTCCTATCGATCCGCCAAATCGGAGAAATCGAACAAGTCAAATAAGTCAAGTAGACTAAGTAAAATCGCACACGCGCGGAAGCGACTAGACAAAGAGGAGATGGCGGAGCTGTCAAACGACTATTCTCCCCACAACAAGAGTTTGGGGAGAAAGGGGGATGGAGTCGAGGCGCAGGGGAGCGGGGCGGGCGGTGGTCTGCGACTGTAGACGGGAGACAGACACACTTCATCTAGGAAGAGCTCTAATGGATGATCTGTGAATGTGCATATATGGGAATGGGAGTTTTTTCTGCTGCTGCGGAGGAGTTCTATGGATTCAACGGCGTTGTTGAGCGTTTGGGAAAGCGGCGATTTGGCGTGCCATGTATTGCATGGCGGATTGTTTGAACAGGAGGATATCCTTAATAGACCATTGTCTAATTTACTCTACATACTACATACTATTGGGAAGTTTATCAAACTTCATCTTGGCGATGGTAATGCCTCTTGCGTAGTTTCTAGCACGCGCTCGCAATTCTCAGCACTGTTTCTTTGTTGGCACAGAGTGAATACATAACAGTGGTATGATTCAACGTCAAAAGGCAAGTCATGTGGATCCGCCCCATCATTATTCCCATCGGAACCATCCAAACGACTATCTCCGCCGTTCGCCACCTCCACCGATTCACCGATTGTGGCGATGCGAACCGAGAAACTTCCCCGGATCGACGCCAGTGCTTGGCGATGGGATCTTCCCCAGGAACGCTGTGCGTCATCGATCCAGATCGATCTGCCAGGGGGTGGGTGTGGCGCGATCCGCAGCCCATGTCTACTCGTGCTACTATTCCTGACTGGTACCGAAGTACAAACTCTGGGAAAATCGTTCTAGTTGGAGGTGCGCGTACCTGTCGGGAGGCACTCCCGCAGTTCCCTTTTTCATACATAGGTTTCAATCGAATGCGACGAGTCTACCTTCTTTCCAATCTACGCACAACCACTATCCTCCCAGCTGTCCAGGGAACTGAAGTACACCTCCACAATACCCGTATCCTTCCAACGACCTCCTGGAAACTCCAGACCCTACCCCTTCGCCCATTCTCAACCATGCCTCCCAAACGAAAAGCGAAATCCCATCCCATCCCTCCCAAAGCCTCACCCGCATCCGCCTATAGCTACACCGACCCCTCAGGCAGCGCCCCAAACAAACGTTCCCGGCTCTCCAAACCTCAGAAGAAGATCGACGAGTATATCAATGGTTCTACTGGTACGAACGCGAATCCCCCACCGGAACAGATGGCCGTCGTTACCAATGGCCGCGGCTTGCACGGCGAGGAGAAACCCGTCTTCGATCATTCCCGCCCCGAAGAACGCGCAGGCATCGTGGATAGGCGGTTCTATCCCGCGGAAATCAGCAATGAACGATGCGCCATGTATAATGCCAATGAAATCCCACGGCCGATCGAAGTCCTGCAATCCACTCTTGACGCCACGCTGGATGCCCGTCAAGAGGCTGGGAATGCGAGAGGGGAAGCGGTTATCCACTGGTTCAAGCGAGATTTGCGGGTTCGCGATAACACGGCCCTGAGCCTCGCGTGTCAGAAAGCCAAGGAGAAGGGAGTTGGCGTGATTGGTTTGTGGATCCTCAGTCCGCAGGATTGGGAGGCCCATCTTGTCAGTCCGGCGAAGTGCGATTTTGAGCTTCGATCTCTCGAGGCGTTGCGGGATGAGCTGAAAAAGCTGGATATCCCCTTGCATATGGAAGTCGTGCCCCGGAGAAAGAGCGTCCCGAAGAGGATCGTGGAGCTGTGCGAAGAATGGGGTGCGAAGAATGTGTTTTGCAACATCGAGTACGAGCCCGACGAGTTACGACGGGAGGAGAGGCTGGTCAAGAAGTGTCTTGAGAAGGGGATTGCGTTTTGGCCGCAACACGATGATTGCGTGGTTCCGCCTGGGACGCTGAAGACAGGGTCCGGGAAACAGTATGCGGTTTACTCCCCCTTTTTCCGCGCGTGGGTTGGGTATCTGCATGCGCATCCGGAGGTGCTTCAAGAGCGGACTGCACCTACGGCAAATCCGAAGGGTTTTCGGACGGGGAGATTCAGTCAACTGTTTGACGAGCAGGTGCCAGAACCGCCGGAGTCAAAGAGATTGGAACCGGAGTTTAAAGAGCGGCTAGAGCAACTGTATCCCCGAGGCGAAGCCGCAGCGCTGGATCGTCTGCAGAATTTCCTGACCGAGAAGATTGGAGAGTATAAAGAGGCGAGGAATTTCCCTTCGAAGAACAGCACGGCGCGTGTGAGTATGCATCATGCGGCGGGGACTCTAGCGGCGCGGACGAGTGTACGGATGGCGAGGGATGTGAATAGCACGAAGAAGCTAGACGGCGGCAACGAAGGTATCAGGAGTTGGATATCAGAAGTCGCATGGCGGGACTTTTACAGACATGTCTTGTGCAGTTGGCCTTATATCTGGTACGTTTCCCCCGTCCCGCCCTCAACCCTCCTCACCGTTCCTGACTCCCTGCCTTACAGCATGCATAAACCATTCAAATACGAATACACAAACATCACCTGGGAATACAACGACGCTCACTTCCGCGCCTGGACTACCGGACAGACCGGGTACCCCATCGTAGACGCCGCCATGCGCTCCCTCCACTCCACAGCCTACATGCACAACCGCCTGCGCATGATCACCGCCTCCTTCCTCGCCAAACACCTCCTACTCGACTGGCGCCTCGGAGAGCAGTACTTCATCACCCACCTAATCGACGGCGACTTCGCGAGTAACAACGGCGGGTGGGGATTCGCCTCAAGCACGGGCGTGGATCCTCAGCCGTATTTCCGAATCTTCAATCCGTGGACGCAGAGCGAGAAGTTCGATTCTGAGGGCGAGTTTATCAGGGAATGGGTACCGGAGTTGAGAGGCGTGGAGGGGAGCGCGGTGCATAATCCGTATGAGGCGGGTGGGGAGGCGGCGAGGGTGGCGGAGAGGAATGGGTATCCGAGGCCGATTGTCGAACATAGGTTTGCGAGGGAGATGTGTTTGAGGAGGTTTAAGGAGGGGATTGGGAGGGAGACGGCTTAGGGGATGGCGGGTTGCGCTGAGGGTGTATGGTCTGGAGGAATATCTCTTGCGTCTGGTCAGCCGGATTGACGTTCAAACATTGAGGGGATAATAACTTACAATCAGCCCGTCTCCGCTCAAACTAGGCGGTTTCTATGGATTGTAATGCAAAGTCGAAGCTTCCATGCTTTGTGATGGAAGATTGTGTCGCGTGCTTGGACACATTGTGTGTTGAGTTATGGGACGGTCAGGCTGCGTGGTGCGGAAAGCCACAACATCTCAAATCTGAATCCTTGACATCTTGAGAACAGGACGAGCTTGAGAGGAGACTAATGTTAACACAACCCCACCACAGTCTCGGTCGAGCACGTGCTTTCCACGTGCGAAGAAACTTAGGCGTTATCATCTATCTCGACAATACCCTGTGTAACTTTCCTACCTAAGCCCAGAATATAACAACTACGCAGATTTGCACCAAGGCGCAGCATGCCCCAGATCAACAGTCAACTCAATGTTCCTTTGAGGACCCTTTCTGTACGGTGCAGCGACAGATACGCGAGAATAATGCACCGCTCACAGGTTTTCCAGATAGATTCCGAAGTTCCGAATCTTATCTTCTTTGTTCCCGAACAACTTCGCATGCGAACCTCCCAGATCCGGCACATTCAGCGAACAATGAATGCAATCCTTTGTTTACCCGCAATGGCAATCTCACTCTGCAAACCACATCGAACGTTTTATCATCTACGGAATCCTAAACCCCTTCCTCCCAACGACATAGGAAAATTCCTTCGCGATGGAAGACCGGCGCGCTTTCGAAAACCCTCTCGCATTCCTCGACGCATACCCCGATCCCGAGCCCATGATCAAGCAGTCTTTCCTGTCATGGCTGGATAAAATACTACTTCGAATGCACCACCTCCCCGGCAGAACCGTAAGAACCCTCCTCAATCCCGCTCCAATTAAGAACAACATTCTAACATCCGCAACCCGCGTGTGCAGCAATTCGCCGCTTACGTTTTCGTACAAATGACCTTCTTCAACATCTCTCGCAAAAACTGGGAATTCGTATACATATTCTCCTTCGGCCTCTTCCAATACCTGCTCATCCTGCGCCAACCCCGCCGCTCCACCGACCCATTGGCTCGCGTGAAGGAGCTCCAATGGGGTTTCCAGCTCGCCATCACGCTCTGCTTCGTCACGCAAATCCGCTACATGCGATCGGACCTCCTCCTACCCTTCATCCTGAAACATCAGACAGACAGACCGTGGATCAAGGGAGATTTCGAGGAACTCGTCATGTGTCGGGCGCCGGCCATGCTCATCGCGTTCATGGTCGAGCCGCGGATTCTCGCTCCGCCGATGTTTGTCCAGGGATCCATTAAACTATGGGGCGAGGATATCATGCGCTGGATTGCCGATCATCAGCTCGTGGTTGTGTGCAGCAGCCTGCTGTGGGACCCCTTGATATACTGCGTCCTGGCGGTGTGCATCGACTTCGTCTTTGCGCTGGGCGTGCTGAATGCACTGTTTTACTACGTTCTTTTCAAGTGGACTTCGGCGTTGTATCGAGGGGGTTTTCCGGATGAGAGGATAAGAGCTATTGATGAGGAGGTTGAGAGGGAGCTGGATAGGGATGCGCAGAGAATTGGTGAGGGTTTGCATGCGGCGGGGGTTCCTGCGCGGTCAGCTGGTGTTGACGGTGAGTAGTTATACTTTCGCAGTCTTTCTTCAAGCATAAAGCCAGGATGTTGTGGTGGACATTTCTGCTTCGGGTATATTTGAGCATTTTAAAGCATATGGTGTAGAGCATTGTTAGCCGTATTCCGTTGGCGGATCACGTCATAGTCGAGTCCTAAAATACTTGGAGGAGGACGTTTTGGTATTTCGTAACATGTCTCGTAGTCTTTGCATGGGTACTGTAGTTTGCGTACTATGTACACTCCTTCTTCATGTCCGCTTCGACCTAGGTATACTCAACTAACGTTTCTCATCCAGTGGGCCATCCAGCTCCCCCAGAGAGAAGATCCGTGCCCGCAAGGCAAGCAACCCAATCCATACGAAATGTGCCGGCGAGAAGAGACACCCTACCTCGAAGGAGACGGGATTCTCCATCTCCACCAGCAGTCCGTCCCTTCTGGCAGAAACCCCCGGCCGATAACGAACGGTCCAATACCGCTCCCAACGCTTACGTCGAAGCCCGTTCCTGGCGGGAAGCCTTGCATGCAACGTATATTATCTACTGCTCATGGCTATCCGTGTATCTCTCCGAAACGCTCTTCGCCTTGTATATCGTCGCCGTGCGGGTCTTCTCGTTGTACACGGCCTACCGCGTGACTCTGTGCTTGCTGGGATGGGGACTGTGGGTGCTCGGAGTATTGCTCGATTACGATCGGATTCGAAAAATTATTGTTTTCGTCATTCGAGTATTGCGGCGGATTTCACTCACTTTGACGGACGTGGATCTCATTCGGAAGCCATTTCTCGAGTTGACTGATGAGGAACGGTGGCGCCGGTTGTTCCACCGGCTGGAGGACGCGCCGTGGAAGGTGCCTAAGGGGATTGCTGCAGTTTCGGCGTTTATTATGAGGTTGTTCGGCGTTGCTATCAAGAGAGTGGTTGAGACGGGAGCGTCTGTAAAGGGGACTGCGGTGAATCTGTCAGTGAAGCAGGCCTTTGCAAAACGACGCGGCGGCAACATCTGAACTCCAATGGGCAGAGTAATCTGCTATATCTCAATCGCTGATCTACAAAAGCTACAGATCTCTATGGAACTATCATCATGAACGCGTCGCTCGGCTAGCGTTGCCTCGCTAGTCCTCGAGTGCCCTCCGGCGCCGCAGTGAACCAGTGAAGCCGTCAGTGAAAGCAAACGCACCGACGCGTAAACCTGCCACACCTGGCCAGCCCCCAGCTATCTCTAGGTGAAATTTACTGTGTGATCTCGCGTTTGGCTGCCAAGCCTGCGCGCCAGATAAATGTTTTGCTCCCCTCTGCCTCCCTCTTCTCCTCTTTGGCTCGAGAGCTCGACAGACTCCGCGATAGCAGCAGCGCCAGCAGCAGCGACAGCAACAGTCACAGCACCTCCTCCACCTCCAACTCCAGCTCCAGCTCCAGCTCCAGCTCCAGCTCCAGCTCCAGCTCCAGCTCCTCCACCTCCCCAGCCCCC
>JAFHBW010000082.1:0-83555 GCA_019022765.1 Westerdykella sp. P71
CCCCCGGCCCCCATCCCCGTCCCCGTTACTCGCGAAATGGAACCACAAAGCCGCCACCCCGGCGCCCAGCGGTTGACTGACACCGCCGAGTAATGCGGACCAGAACATGGCGCGCCAGCGGGAGTGGATGGCGAGGTACAGGGGCAGGGCCATGGCGAAGCCCTCGGTGATGTTGTGGATGAAGAGGGCGAGGAAGATGGAGACGCCGAGGGTGGGGTTGGCGTGGTTGGTTGCGTAGGTGATGAAGCCCTCGGGGATTTTGTGCAGGGCGATGGCGCACGAGGTTTGGAGGCCGATGGAGAGGAAGGCGTTGGTCGGGACGTGGTGGTGATGTTGGTGGGTGCTGGGGTGGGTGTGGGCGGGGTGGGAGTCGGAGTGCGAGTGCGAGGGAAGGCTGGAGGAGTGGGCGGGGGTTATGGAGGGGTCGGAGGTGTGTTTTTGGAGGGAGCCGTGGGTGGAGGGGTGGTTGTGTCCGTTTCGTTGAGGGGGGAGTTCGAGGGAGCTCTCCATGGTGCTGTGGCCGGATACTGCGGGTGTAGAAGGGGTAAGCACGGTGGCCTCGTCGACATTCTCGAGAAGAGGCTGCCTTTCGTGGGCTGTCGCCATCTTCTTCAATCCCGATGGCGTCGTATGCAGCTTGCCACCGGGAACGCTGTTGCTCCGTGGTATCCGCGCTTGCACGTTCCGGAAGCAGTCTTGCCCACAGGGATCCGAGTACCCATAGCATCTTCCATTCTCGTCGCAGAATTCCTTCGATCCCGATACCAGCTGGCTCACTTTCGTAGAGATGGACGAATGCAACGTAGGTCTCCTCGATAGCTCGGGGTGCTCGTGGGTTCCATCAAGTTCGGTGGGATGTTTAGGCTGCACATCCGCCGGTGTATGGAAATCAGGTGGATCTGCAACGTCCATTTCTTCTTCGTTCACCTTTCCCGACTCTTCATCCCCGTGCTCGTGAACGCAGTCGACAACTGAATGGGGGATATAACGATGCAGAATCCTTGAAAGGATGGATATGGCGAACGCCCCCATTAAAAAGCAACCGACTAGCGTAAAAACGGCCGCTCTGGGTGACAAGCCCCCATCTTCCAGATAGCTCCTTGACGAGGGGAGAATTTTATATAATGCCGAGAAAATCTACTCGTACGGTCAGACAGGATCAACTCAGACCAAAGGATGACAACAATAAAACGACGACATGAAAATGAGCAAAGGTTACACATAGAAAATAGCGTCGTACAAAATCGTCATCGAATAAACAAAAGAGGACATTGCAGCGGGAACACAGGAAATCTGCATACGTACCAGAACCCCAAAACTCAGACTAAACCCCGAACTAAGAAACAAATTGCTATCTTCAATCTTCCAATTCTTCTTCCCTGGTAATTGGCGAACGAGGATATCGATATTTATTACCGACGCTGTGAATGGATAATGGTTAGCCGAGGCAAGTACTTCTCTTTGAGTCCTACAGTGAAATGTGGTTGTACGTACCACCTGCTACGCAAGCTACGCAAAAGTTAGCGAATCTTCCTTTGAGAACAGACCGCGAATAGATGATTACATACCGATTCCGCTGATAATTGCCAATATCCACCCCCGCTCATCATTCCCCATCACCATCGTCTCCATGGGCACAAAAATGAAGCCGTCGACGCCACACGCTGGGGCGGTTCATAGAACAAAAGAAGTCGCTACTTGTGTGCACCAGATGTTCAAGCCCTAAGACGAGCTATTCTATGCGGGGGTCAATATGTGCGAGGAATGGCAATGAAATGCGGAGCGTGGAGAAGAGCCTTTGGGTGATGATGGTGTTGTGATCACCTTGATGGACGGCCCGGTGCTAGCCAACAGCAGGGTTTGAGCCACCTTTCACCAGCCTTGGCATGGTTGATTATGTCAGCCCAGTCGCCGCTTGGAGGATCTCCAGGTTCCAATGCATTCCAAGGTTCCAGATTACTCATAAGGATGCAATGGCGCATAAAATTGACGTTCAAAGCCATCACAACCGGGAAACAGGCATACACACATGAATGCGATTCTAGCGTGGTATACTACTGCATTAATACTAACCTTTTCTCCCAGAACGCCTCATGCTCCCACTGCAGCTTCGCCAAGCTTGCAGTAATCCCAATCTACTCCTCGACATGAGACTGAATATTCTGCACCTCTGCCTGTGCGTCTTCCCAGGCGGCCTGATTCCTCTTCGCCCAATGAATGTGATGCCGGGCAAATTCGATCTAGGATAGCTGTTAGTATTTCCGCTTCAAGCAACTTCGAAGACCATACCATATATCTGCGCAAGTCATTCTCCTTCTCCGATTGGAATCTCTGTAGCTCCTTCAAGACGGCGGCACTAGCGACCTTCGTATCCTTCTCAGCCACCTCCAGCGCTTCTTGAAGCTGGTGAATAGTTAATATCGTCATGCCATACAAGTAAATTCCGGCGATACGTACGTGAACAAGAGACTCTCTGGTCTTTCCAATCTGGTCTCTCCTCGTCCTCTCCGGATCGACATCTGCCATACCCCTGAAAGCATGACTTATCGGCCCAAACAATTTGTTAGTCACAAAGTTCCCACTCAGACTCTTCTTATGGGGACTACTGGGCTGTGGCTGATCCGGAACCCCCTGCGATGCCGAAGGTGGTTGCTCTCCATGGGTCGGCGGGAAATCAGAATCAATCGAGGCCGTGTCCTCCTCCCGCCGTCTATCGTGACCACCACTACTTCCCCGTGAGCTGTTAGACACTGAGCGGCCCCGCTGCGCCGCGCCAAAGTTGGCCTGAGAGCTGCTCAAATGTTGCTCAAGCCGCCGCGCTTCAGCTTCGCTTTGCTCTAGAGATTCGAGCAAGTTCTTCTTCTTCTCCAGTTCATCTCTGGTCATCTCCTCCTGTATGCGCTTCATAATTCGATATCGAAGCACGGTACGCACAACACCGGCGAACTGTGCGCTCTCACGCATAGGTTCTGCGAAGCCCGCGCTGAGATTCGCCGATAAGTCTCCGGTATCCATATATGTCCTGTCGACGGCCTGTCCAACCTTCTCGATGGCAGAAGCGAGTGATTGTGATTGCTCTGACAGCGAGAACGCGTTCAAGTTGGCACCTAGTTCTGCGAGGTCCTGCGCCCAAGCATTCAGATGTGCTAATGTTCGGCGGTTGACCTTCTCCATGCTACCCTGAAGAAGAGTCTCAAGCTCCTTCGATGAGGCCTCGAAATTGACAAAGTATGGATCAAGCTCTTCTTCGGATAAGCTCTTGGACTCGGGTGGGAAGCGGCCAAAAATTTGGGGGCCGGGCGTGGTATGAGCGGCGGCAGATGGAGTCGCAGTCGAGCCGGGCGCAGCAATCGGGGTGCCGGAGGACGAGGTGCCGCTCACGGTTTTCAGTTTTGCGGAGGACGACGGCACCGGCAGATAGCTGTGAGCTTGCGTAGGATTCGCGGTATCCAGCGGGGGAGCTTTGAGAATGTTCTTGGGGATGTTCGAAATGGGGGGACATTGAACGACTTCGTTCTAGCGCAACTATAAGTATAACGCTCAAGACACATGTGGAGCAATTGTGGCGTACCCAACTGGCATTCGGGTCCAGGAATCTCCAGAAGACGCCATCGTCCAAGACCTCCTTCATTCTCCTGCAGCGATTGAGAAATACGGCCAACATGCGCTTCCGGAGCTCGATTATGCTCGTGTCCTCTTTCGCCTTGGTGGGTTTCGCCGCGTAATCCGCCATCGTGTGCTTCTCCGGTATTGGCGGTATAATCAGTGTGGGATGCAGGTCTACCAAGCACTTCCGCAGCGAAGCAAACTCAGAATACCGGCGTCGCACCTCGAGGCCCTATATGCACGCTTTAGCTTCCAGAGTGCGCCTGACGTTGGAAGATCCATACCCCGGTATTTATGGTATAGACTATGTATTTGCCGCCGTCCAAGTTCTTCCCCGCATAGGTGATGAGTATGGAAGAGCCAGGATTCTCATATAACCATTGCTCTACGCGGCTGTCATAGCCACCCTTCTTCGGGGTTACCCGCTCCTCGGTCTGCGTCTCCTCGTTGTAGTTGACATCGCTCATGCCTTCTGTGTGGTAGTGCGGCGATTCTCCGGTCGGCGAACTCGATTCCACGGAGGGCGGGGTCGCGGGGCGATATGGCACTGCAGTAAAATCATGTCAACCGTGAGGCTTCCCATAAAGCCAGAAGTGGAAGCCTTACACGCGCTGGGCGAGCCGATCCCAGGCACATCGGAGGAATTGGAGTCGTGGCGGGCGAAGGACCCGTATGGGTTATTATCCTCGTCGTCCCACATGGCGGTGCTACCAACGGGTGAATAATAAAGAGAGAGATAGCGGTAGCAGTACTCGAGCGATCACAGGCGCAGAAGGATGGTGGAGCGCGCAAGCAAAGCGATCGCAGGGGGCTGAGCACCGTGAAGTGGTGGGAAGCTCCCAGCCATGCATGACGTTGGACGACAAGCTCGGGCCACCTCCGGTTCGGTTTGCCTTGCACCCCTCATACCGCTTTGAGCTACACCAGCCTCCGCAGACAGCAAACATCGCCGGATTCGAGGTATCACGAGAAGTTGATATGAAATTGATCATTGAGACTGTGCATATGACTGGAAATACTCTACTCTTTCTCCGTTTCCCACCCTGACCCGTCAAGCGACGCCGCCACATTGTCTTTCCCGCCTTGTGTTTCTGCAACTTCCTCGCATTTTGACTTACTTTCTCGGTCTCTAGACTCACTGGTGCGAAGTGTGGAGATGAAAGTAGAAGGTGGCGATTGAGTCACGCTTTCTGGAGGGGAGGCCATCTCTTTCCCGTTATCAGCAGCCGTCACCGGTGCCGACTCCTTCTCAGGGGTTGGTGGCAAGACGATGGGAGCTTGCTTTTGCTGATTTGGAGTTTGAGGAAGTTTTGGTGCCTCTGAAGTGAGATCCTTTTCTCCTCCTCCATTTTCTGGTCCATTTTCTTTCTTTTTGGGGGTGCCGGTATTAGAGAGCCGGTGAGGACTCCGCTGTGGAGGCTTGCTCTCTGTGACTCGTTTTTCCCTCTCCGTTTTACTCATACCGTACAATGTGAAGTCCGTATTGTGTCTCCGATTTGGCGGACGCTTGTTTCTTCCCTTCACAGGGCCCGGTCTCTCAATAGCCTCTTTCCTTGGGTCCGCCCATCGTGGCGGAGGGCGCCATGTTGTTCGTTCAACCCCTACAACAAGACCATTGTCAGCGTCTCTTCTTCTCATGAACGTCAAGGATAGGGCCGGCTACCCTACATATAACAACGAGGAGTCAAGAAGGAGCATTACTCGGGGCTGGACCTCCCATCCTATCCGCATTATATCTCAATTCGCGTCCCCGTCCACGCAGATCCTCAACATACGGAGCATACCTATTTCCCTGCTGTTGCCGGATTCCATGATTCTGAGTTACCGCTGGTGGAGCTATCATCTCGTATGGCTGGTAGTTGAAGTTCTGTGGGAGGACGAATGCGGCTCGTGGAGCTGCCTGAGGGATATATGCGCGTGGGATTTGCTGTATTTCCTCCTCGTCATCTTCGGATGTCGCCATCTCCTCATTGAATGCGGTGTTTTGCTGCTCTATAGCTTCAAGTATCATAGGTGGGTATTCATCCGCGATGTATATCAGGTCTACCCGGCGGGGTGATCGGGGCAGCGGCTCGTATGTCCGTGATGATGAAGCTTCTGTAGCTGTTTCGGGTTGAAAAGGTGGATTTGGTTCAAACTGTTCCTCGGCTTGCGGTTGAAATCCTGGGACGCTAGCCGCCGCCGCCGGGAATGTAGCTCGTTGCATCGGGGGCATTGGAGGAGCATATGACGGCTGGAACTGCTGGCCGTACATTGGAGATATTGTTTTTCCTTGCATGGGATACACGATTTGGTTGTGGATCTCTTGCATTTGGGGATTGCGGGTCTGTACCGGACGCATCCCAGGTGTTTGTGCTGGCATAGGCATAGCGGGCGGCCTTGGATAGCCGTCGGGCGCATCATGCTCGTGCTCCTCGAACGGAGGATATTCACGACGCGAACTGAAGGGTATGCGAGAAGACGAATCGGGCGACGTCGATGTTCCCATCGATCTAGGCGGCGAACGGCCCCTCGAACTCCTCCTGCTCCTCCTATCGCGCCTTTCCGGGCTTGCATGCTGCCGCCCCTCTTCTTGCTCATCCTTTTCTCCATTCCATGCCCCCCTCACAGGGGTGGCTTCTCTCTCTTCCCTTTGCGGAGATGTAAGCAACTCCAACTCTTTTTCTCTGCCGTAGTCTTCATGTTCGCAATGTTCGCAGCGTTTCAATATGTGAAAGTGCAGGAAGTCAAGAAAAGTATTCAGCTCGGTGAATTGGCGCTTTACATATTTGCGGGTGAGGAAAAGGACGATCCATAGAAGGGCAGCACCGAAGACACCGGCCAAGACAATGGCTGCAGTGACGCCAGGGTCACCCATATTTGGAGAACGATGTTTATGGAGATGGCTAGGAACACTGAAAGTGAGTATGCAAGTTCACATTTTACATTGCAGAGGCTCGGCTTTTCATTCCCCAAAGTTGATCGAAGGGGACTTGAGTGTATTGTTTGTCAGAAATTCCCGTCAAGGAAGCAAACTTGCCACCACATTGTGTAACTCCCGGTTCACATATCCAGCACCCAAGACCCATAACTCCGTTAACCCTAAAGTTCCGTCATGCGGACTGGGAACCGGACCGTAACCACTTGCTTGTCACATCCAGTTGCCGAATATGAGGTCGAGGTGAGAGATTGGCAGAAGCTGAAGGGGCCACCAAATCGTTCACGTGAAGCCGTAGTCCTACGAGCAAGTCTGACAGATGGTTAACTTATTCTAGTGAAACAATTTGGTGGGCGACATGACCACCGATCAAGAGAGCGAGCTTAAGAAGAGGAGTGAACTTACCGATTTCCGTTATTTCCCAACACGTTATCCAGTAATCGGCCTTCCTTGAGGGTGTTGTCAGCAATGTATCTACCTAAGACGAATCCCTTCCACAGGCCAGGTGAGAATCTACACTCAAGGCGGACAGGCGAACGAATATGGCGGGGGCGCAGCTGGATTCTCCTGTCGTTCCATCGTCCTCATCCGATTCTCCAGCCTAGTCAGAGCAGCCTCGGCCTGCTTTCGCCGTCGCCGTTGCGTCAAGTACATGCAACCCAAGACCAAAGTCGCAACCAGGAGGATGGTAACAAGAGTTCCCAGAAGGATGTTGTGGGTGAGGAAGGTGCCGAGCTTTCTTTCGATATCGGCGCAGTCCTGATGCGACCGCGAGAGTGAAGGGGGTCCGTTCATTTTCTTCGCCGGAGAGGGCCAGACGATGGCCCGATGGGGTGGATGGGTTGGAGAGGGAATAGGGTGAAGGTGAAGGGAAGTGAAGGTGACAAGGGAATGGAGGACGGGATTTATGGAACTCCGCCGCGATACTTACTTCACAATAGACGTCACGGGCGGTCTCATCTCAGTTCGTCTGAACAGCGGTTAGCGGCCGTTTGCTCAAGCACACCGACTCTGAAAACGCCACTGCGGCTGATTTACGCAGGCGTAAGTATCAAGCATATAGGAATTGACACACCTTCTCAGTTTGCCGAACCGGGCGGCGCCCGAGGAGTGGCGGCATGTACCCCAGCAGGATCAGCAGGATGAGGAACTGCAGGAGGATGCGCAGCATCAACGCCAGTGTCGCCAGCCCCGCTATCAGCTTGTCCTGTCGGCTCCATCTGTACCGACTCGTGGTCCACCTGAGATTTGAAGAAGTAGGCGAATTGTGCTTTCAGATAACGGCTGTAGACGAACCAGAAGGCAAAGCCCGAGACGCCAATGAATCCGAAGGTGAGGAAGAAAGCGAAGACGATCTCGTCGCTGTCCTTCATCTTGATCGTGGCGAGACGTATGTTTTGTGTTTGGCGAAAGCTCTGGTTTGCGGTGTATAGCGGCGGCAAGGGCAGAGAGGAGGCTTATATGAGTGTGGAGAAGAAGAGGGCGCACAGTGTTGACTAAATTGTTAGGCGGTGAAGATAACTTGCCTGCAAATTTTACAGACGGTGAAAGCGTCACGTGGAGCGCTCTCCGGCTGGCACCAACATAAGGTGCGAGAGCTCGGATACTATAGTTTCTAAAGCCCAACAAAGCTTCCAGGGCTGACCCTGTTTTGGAGCTACCTTCCAATACAAAAACCATATGCTTGTTTTCTATATCGCAAGCAAACCACAATGAACACTGCGTAAGTTCCGCAATACGGAATCCTCCAACACCCGTTCAGCCTTCTCCAACCACAGGCCATGTAGGTCCCTCTGCGAACCCACATCTGCAAACTCCCGCAGCGCTTTTCTAACCTTCCAAGCGTCTTCTAGACTCCAGGTGAGAACGACGTCCGCAGCACAAACGACCCTAACTCCAAGCGTAAAGACTTCCGCCTTTGTTGCCCAACCCAGTGGGCCATCGAGCTCATTCTCGGCTGTCTCGGTCAATGCTGCTAATCCTTCAAGGACCCAGTTCTTGAGACGTGGAGCATGGGCTTTCGACACGCACGGTGAAAGAGAACGTAGTACATGTGCCCAGAAGTATGCATCTTCCACTTCGTCTTTATACAAGTTCTGTTTCTCTTGCACGAACAGCGCCGTGTCTTCCTCTCTCGCCTCGGCGAAGGCATCCGCAAAAGGCTGCTTGAACAGTGTAGCTCTAGAAGCAGCACCCGTCAGACGCAGTAATGCGGCTCTGCAAAGATCCGTAGATTCTCTATATCGCGTTGAAAGGAACCTGCCGAGACGTTGTATAGTGATGAGTGGAACTGCGTCTTGACAGTCTGCTCCATAGCCCTGGGCTCGAAGCATCCGGTTAGTGACTTTTGCTGCCTCGTCACGTATCTCGTCATCATCGTCGTTCAGCATGTCGTATAAAACGAACGCTAAGCCAAGAATCAGGCGGGAATTGGATTTGGAACTCGGCCTAGGCGACCAGATGTTCCTAAGAGTGGATATCGACTGCAGAGCTGCGTATCGTAAATCGAAAGCCTAGCAGGTTAGCCACATTTAGTACATGTTGATATACGACGACCTTACATTAGTGTCCACGATGGTCATCCGCAAAATGCGAATGTACCGTACCGCTAGCCGAACTGCCTCTGGTTTTGGCTTGGTTGACGGGGTGAACGCCGCATCGAGGAAGAACCCAAGCAAATGCAGCGCGCTTTGCATGTTCCCCGGTGAGCCTTCTAGACAGCGGCGTTGAAGTATCTCAGCTATGGGTAGAGCATCGGAACTTTCTTGAAATTGGAAGAATTCGGAGTGTACCGCGTCGTCCATCAAACAATCCGCCATGATCGCTTGACATTTCGTCAAGACCTCCTCGTCCCGGTCTTGCAGGATCATCTCCTGAATGTACGAAATGAGTCGAGCCTTGGATGCATTCAGCTGGGAAGGCAATGCATGGTGCATAATGTTGCCAAAGGATTCTAAAAGATCGCCGCAAGCGTCCGGATCCGACACCGCAAGGTCCAACATCAAAACTCGAACTCCCTCAATGGGTGCTTCCGGTGACGGCGCAACTTTCCTACTGGTGTTATTCACGAGACAGTCCAGCAGAATGCGCAAATTCTTGGCTCGTCGAAGCAAAACGTCGCCTCGCGTTCCGTGATGTGCATATCTCTCGTCTTCCGGGCTTGATGACATCTTTGTCCACTCAAAGACATCTGCTTCACTCGCGTTCCTAAGCTTTAATATCGACACATCGCACAAGTTTAGTATATCGAGGAATGCCCCTTTGGTAAAAGGGCACGTATCCTGTAGCATGACTTCCGATTCTTGGGTACGGAGAGCGGACAATACGGCTTTGATGTTTTCTGTTGGTGTCAGCACTCGGTTCATGCTCCCCTGCTTGATCGAAGCTCATAAAGTCAGGGGTTTCCTCTGGCTCGGGGTTGAGATGGTGAACGCAACTCGGCTTACCTGTATTGACGACTGAAAGATGAAGGAGATATTGTTTTAGCATATATCTGATGCTCAACAGCAGACCGTGCTGACAGTTATGGCTTGCCGTTTCAAGGCTCTGTGAGAACGATTCGATTGCACCAAAGTACTCCCCAGGGACATGTAACGATACTAAGGTCCGTGCTGCCATGTCACGCAGATGCCAATGGGGACTCTGCAGGAGATGCTGGACAAATCCTTTGATAGTCTGACGATGCGGGTCGGGAGGAGGTGCCTGACGCAAGATCTGTAGAGCGGGAAACACACCCTCGGTGCCGTGGAGATCCATCGGCGAAGCACCTGTCGTGGATGTCATGGATTGTTGAAGCGGGCCATCGGGATCAAGAAGGTTCGTCAAGATCCCTACTAGATGTGGGTATTTGTTGTACGAGAACCGGGATGACTTCCTGCGATCCTGATCTTTCCAGTCCTGGGCTTCATCGCTGCCCAAAAGCCTTTCGATCAGAGCTTTGAAGAGCATCAGTCCGCAATTCCGGATAGGCCAACTGAAATACATCAGTACTTGTGCCAGAATGAGCGCTGATGACCTACATGCTTGACTTGATCGTTCTAGCCGCAAGATCAAGGCCATCCCCAATATAAGTCTCAGAGGTGGCACTGAGCTTCGAAGTGGTGAATATCTCTTTGATGCAATTGAGTGCATGTACCTGCGGAAGCCGGCTCTCCTCGATATTAGTGCTCCGACCTTCCTGAGAAGCTTCCCTGAGCAAATCACGGAATGCCTGAACAAACAGTGGCCCACCCAATGGCTGTTCTGCAGCTATGATACCACTCATCAAGGAAGGGATGCCGGCTGAGCGTCGGGTGATGGCGCTGGCTTTGTCCTGTATGCAAGCCAGAGTGTCCTGTATTGTCAGCTTCGGTCGCAGAAAGTGCTTCGATGCCTTCATACCTGATACCAGACTTGAGGCAGTTCCTGAAGACGGCCATCTTCACCCATACAGCGACGGCAGAACGCTGCAAACGTCTGTGCAACTGTTGAAAACGCGCCTCGGTGACGAAGCTCGACAAGTTGTAAGAAGCAGAGCTTTCCTAGCACCTCAAAACGCGGTGGACTCAAGACTGCTGTGCTATCATTACCGATTGGGGCTTTAGAGATTATGGTACGTAGAAGAACGCTGCCACAGTCAGCAGGTTAGAAAAGTCGCATGTGGACCCCGTACCTTGCTTCTTTCAATCCCCTCCAAGAGTAGCTTAATATCTCCTTTGTGTCGAGGCTGGATTCTTCCTCAAACTCATCCGGAACATGCCCCTCTGGTGCGTCCGCACAAAGCACGCTCTGGATACATGCCCACAAGCGTTCAAAGCAGGCTAGTATGCGATGGTGAAAGCCGTTCCATAGCTCGCGATCACCATCAGATAGCGACGCCATGGTCGGGTAGAATCCATCTTGATCCATGATATATCTATCGAGTCAGCTTTGTTCCGAACATCGCGGGGCGTGAAGCTACCTCAATGACGCGAAGGTGCCATGGACCGGCCGTCCATTCACCGCCAAGGACAAATCCGTCTGGACAACATCGATTGTGCCCTCCAACTGCTTCGTAAGGTGCTCTAGTATTCCAGTCTTTGTCCACAGTCCTTCAGTCGCGGCGTCTGACGAGGCTCTGTCGCACTGGCGGAATAGTAACGAATATGCGCGGGCAACCCCGTCGGCCTGGTCAGCACGACCGGTCTGAAGCATCGTCGTCTCCGCGCGCAATATCATTTTCGGTATTACGGCCAGCGCGCTTGCTCTCTTGCCATCGGGAATAGAGTCAAGAGAGAGCTCAAGTATAGAAACGGAAGCGCTTCGGATATCATCGAATGGGTCAAGTACCAGATCTAGCAAGAGTCGCATGAGGCGTGGATTTGCGAGATGAAGGGAGTGTGCCCAGTGCAACTGTCCTTGTGCCGCTTTGGAGAGATGATGATATGGGACATCTGGATCCAGCCCGGATTTGAAGAGAATTGCAAGGGCCTTTAGGGCTGTAATCCGCCGTTGGTATGAAGAACTGGGACGCAGCTCCCACTCCAGGAAGTGGGAATACCAAAGAATGAAGCGCAATGAGTCTTCGAGCTGCTTGGGACTTTCAGATAGGAGGCAAAGACCGCTGCTTGTGCGACGCGAGAATGGAAGCCGGGTTTGGGGCAGAACACTCTTGCCCGATATCATCTTCATTGCGGTGGCAGTGCTCCCTTTAAGCCGTTCAATCAGACGTTGGACATGGTTCAAGACCTCTTTCCGGAAATTGGCATCTGTATCAGTATGAAGGTGGACTAAGTGGCGTCTCAGTGATTTCAGAACACCTGCCGTAACTGCCCGAGTCACGGCAGTTGAATAAACGGAGAGGAACAAGCCAGCTAGGCGGACCTCGGGTTCTGGATCTGACACCCATACATCGAAGAGACTTTCCCGGATGTGTATGTTACTGGCATGCACCTCGACGGCGCTGGCTTGATCTCCTGGAATTCATTAATATCTTTACCAGAAACAGGTCCAACATCACTCACCAACCTCCTTGATAATCCCTAATTCCTTCCCTGTCTCTAGGGCGGCCAAAAGTATTGCGAACTCTTCCGGCGTGGTTAGGTGATTTTCATGTCCATCATATGTATATAGTAAGGTTGGCAAAGGCTCTCTCGAGTGGAGGTGCTTTGCGAGATGCAAGTACGAAAGGAACCGGAGATATTCGTCTATATCTGGGAGGAAACATTGTGGGAAGACGTGGGTCTTGAATTCTTGCATCCTGTCCTGCCACACGTTGAGTGTCTCCACGACTGACTCAATCCATAAAGGCGAAATCATCTGCTCAACATCTTGGTCTCTACCGACTTGAGCTGACTTTCGCAGTGAAGAAAGGAAACTTTTGATCAAGTGGCCAGCGGATAGGGAAGTGTCATGGTGCACTACCCAGGACAGAAAGGATCGAAAGATTTCCTGAGCCACTTTTCCTGAGTTCGTCTCCGATCTGTCTTGGCTTATGCTGTGGCCATAAAGCTCGACCAGTTGATCCACAGAGGTGATGTCTTTTTGCAAACAATGTGCTAGTCCCTGCAAGGCGGGCTTCACTTGTCCGCGATCGCGGGTCCGACAGATAATCTCCATAAAGGTTAAGACAGCGTGAAGCCTAAGCTCGTTTGATCTTTGGGTCTGACTTTTTAAGAGGACCCCTGCAAGGGTAAGCAGCATTTGGCGCATAGATTTTCCCTTTGTATTTTCGGACCTCTGGAGGTACACCTGGAACAGGCGCATCCATATCGCGTCATCGAGAATCGCAAGGAGCAAATCTTCGTTGCCGGAGGCCTGGCATTTTTCGATTATAGCGCATAGCAGATTACATGCTGCAGCTCTGTGGGATGCCGACAGCCCGTCTACAATTTCTGCCGTTTCAAAGATAGGGCCAATGAATTCATTTAGTCTCCTGAATTTTCTGTTAGGGTACGCGGAACCGACTGCATTGTTTTCCGGTGCGTGCTGCCTTACTTGATGCTGTCTGTACTGTTCGGGCTGTCCCCTGCAAACGTGGATAGTATCCCCGACGGGTCCCTGGAAATATCCCTCAGGACCTTTTCTGAGACGGGAACCTCCATTGGAAATATCATTACCATCGCTGGGAGTGTAACACCTCCTCACCCCTCCAAATGTGGGGGTTTCGAAGTGTGAACCGGACCGTTCGTTCTCAATTTGAAACGCTAGATCGCATACAGCTAGCGGGAATTGCATTTTCGGTTTAGCGTAGATCATATTTCAACTTCATCTCAACCTCGACCCAACTTCACGCGTTACAAGTGCAAAACGAGCCGTATACTCGCACTATTGATAACAGCGAAATGAACGATGGGAGCTCCTCGTTTAGGGTGAGCTTTATTCATATGAGCTTATAAATGGGGGGCTCTATGGTAATGAGAAGCAAACCACTACCTCCAATATTGCATGGGCCTTATATTTCTGTGATAGGAGCCTTCCATTCTACTCTCTGGTGGTGTGGTTAAAAATTCGAATCCACGGATTCAGCATCGCTGGCGGGCCAAATGAAGACTGCCAGCCTACCATGGCTCATTCCATGGAATATTTCGCCACGCGAGACGGTTCCCAACTACCGCCGACATGGACAAGAGGGTAGCTCCGACCTTAAAGCTCTTGGAAGCACGCCCATCCAATCACGATAACAACGGATTCTCCGTGGAGTCCACTTTTCCGTCTACCGCCGTACCAGAAGATAGCACGTCAATGAGCTTTAAGCCCCCCGAAGCAGTGCGCTTTCATCGTGGCAGGAAAGGAGTATCAATAGTTTATAGCAATCTGCCCGTGGCGCGATACTTGTCGGAAGCCTATGGTCTTGGTTCCTTGCGGCCATGCTCAACAACGTCATGAGAGGATGTGACGTAGCAGATGCCTGTGTTTGGGCTGGACCAATGCAACCAAAACTCTCTTGCATCTACACACATATCAGGAAATGTAGGAATATACCTGGTAAGCTACCGATCAGTTTGTTTACATCAGGGCTGAAAGGGGAAGGAGGTGGTCCCCATTGCCTCGACCCGTAGTCACTCGTTCACCGCACTGGTGTCCCGTGCGTTTGCAAAAGACATATCATATGATTGGCGCATTCTACGGTGGCCGCGCAGGCACCAAAATTTTGGCGCTCGCTTCGCCCACTATTTGTTCATTCGCGTTTCCCTGTCGTTCGTCATGGTCTCTCAACCTCAACCTCATCACAACTTGTAACGTTAACCCTTGAATTTTTTGTTGGTCCCTCATACCAAACACTGGAGACTAATATGGACAGAAATACATCGTGTAGTCTCGATTTATATCACGATGGCCAATAGAAACCCCCACAGTCGTCGAGATAGAGAGCATAGTCCCGATTCCCTCTTTAGCTCGCCCACAAAAGAGGAAAAGAGTCTGCAATCTCGACAGGTTAGACATGCGGCAAACACCTTACATGTTGAAGACGCAGATTATCGGGCAATCCAACATGAAACTCCGAAGCGAATAGCCGGGTCTGGTATGGATTTCTCGGTCACGAGTCCTGCACCCGTCGCACGTATGGTTCCCATTGGAAGGAGCGCTGTTCAGGTTGGTTCCGCGGCGAACAACTCTGCGAATCGGATGAAAGTTCAAGAATATCCACAAGGTATACGCTATGATGGGGGGATTTCCCACCAAACACAAAGGACTCCGGTTGGACGCCTCGGCGATGCGGCACGAATGGACACACATGGGCGTGGAGGATCAAGGGAGGCACCGCTCGTCATACCGGAAATATCCGATGATGATGACGATGGTGAATCGGATTACTTGGCATACCAGCTATCGCGTAACCCGAACACGGATGGAGAGAGGTTTGGATCACTTCGCACGGGCAAACACGGACGTTCCAGTTATCCGCTCTCCACACGACAAACAGCAACGCAAGATCGATCTCATAGGCAACCTGGCACATCGCACGCCTCTCTGTTACATTCAATTCCACCTCTGCCATCGATACCGCCAGCCATGCCATCTTCAAGCCTACACGACGGCAATGCAACTATGGGCCAGAAGCGCCCTCGACTTCCGAGTCCAAATATGGAAGTTGGATCGGCGCCGAAGCGTGCTCTCACCACCACTACGCCTCGTCCAGGTCCGTTCCTTTCTAGCTCTTCGTCTAGTGATGAGGAAGCGACTAAGTCATCGCTTCCAGCACCAGGAAGAAAGCTCAATCTTGGTCGGCTCAAACAGGCGCTGCTCGCCAAGGCACAAGCAACCGCAAAGGTGTCTCCTACTTTTCAAGCAGATAATTCAAATCCGACGACGCCAAATTTACCGCAAGCCGACTATGGAGACAAAACTTCCGCACCAAAGGCGACTGAGCGAGCACCGAGAGGAATGGTCAATTCCATTCCTAGTAGAAGTGGCTTCAATACGGTGCAACCGACCCAAAAAGATACAAAACCGCCAGCGAAAAGCGAAGGGGGTCCAAGAGGCGAGAGCAATTCCACTTTAGGCCACACGCCCAAGGCCTATTCCAGAGACGCAAGGACCGCCGAAGCTCCAAAGAGACCATCGATCCAAGAGACTAACAGTCTTGCCGCTAACAATGTCTCTAGGGGCATGCCGAAGTCGAATAATAGCACTAAAGCTTTACAAACGGGACAGAAGACTGGCACTGCCCCGCCTAGTACGGGCACCATCAGTCAAAAGCCCGCACTGCCACTTTCACAAGCAGAAAAGAGAGTTCCACCATGGGGCAACGGTCAACAAGGGGTGCAGAAACAGAGGACTGTCCAGAAGCCAGCGAGTGAGCCCCAAGCATCTCAGAATTCCCAACCTTCCCCAAATCCGCCTGCAAAAGCTGGGAACTCGAGCGGTGGTGTGAACAAGTTGTCTTCAGCCGGATCGTTGCCATCGGGGAAGAATCAGAGGCTTTCATCGGATAATGAATTGCGTCCCACACCAGTCCAGAACGCTAGGCTCGAATACGCTCAAGTTGAGAAGCAGAATCTGAAAAATGGCAGACCAGCGACTTCGCCCGCAGGACCGAAACAAGATCCATCCACCAAGACAGACCCCTCTGCTCCTTTGCCGATAAGTGCTCAGTCACCCCCAGGACTCAAGAACACAGCGGCGGAGAGGACGAAACCTGGAATGGCAGACGACGCCCGTGGTAGACCCACACCACATAGGAATGGGTCCTTAGTTAATTCCCCCGTTACTGGTGCGAAGCCCATGACTGGACTTCAGGGCAAACTGCCGATTACGACGAATGCAATCTCTCCGGTACCGGTAACCCGTCCTCAGCCGAACGAAACGTCTAAGCAAGGGTTTCAGAGTGTTACCCGTGAGTCCAGTCTGGTCGCTCCTCCGAAGTCCTCAGTGAAAGCGCCGCTGGTTGAGAGTCGGTCTGGAAGTGAAGTTCGCCAGTATTCCAATTCCGTTTGCCAAAAGGGGGTTAACGGGAAGGATGAAGGGAAGGACACTCCCTCTGCGGCGACTAGCGATGCATTCAAGGACAAAATCCAACAAACACAGAAAGAAAGTACCCCGAAGATGACTCCAGTTGGCAATTTACAGAAGCCCACCGAAACAGCACAGAAGGATCCGCGTCTATCGGGGACCAGGTCTACTCCGATCACCGATACCAACATACTAAATGCGGAAACCGGACAGAAACCTCTCCAACCGGCGGGGGTTATGGAGTCCTCAAAGGACGCATCAGGGGACACTATCATGAATGATGTCGCTGATTCTCTTCTTAATCAGCCTCGCACTCAAGACAGAACATCAAGGCCCATAACACAAGCTACTCTCTTCACACCCCCTAAATCAACTCCGCGAATGGATCTCTCGACTATCACGTCCCCCTCTGTGCAAACCCCCGAACCGGAACCCACTACTACCAACACCACGCCGAATACCGGGCACCCATCTGGAGCCACTTTGTCTACTGGGGCTACTACCCTACTCCCCGGCGTCGTGGCTCCTGCCATTCCTGAAACCAAGACTTTCACCTACACACTCTACCAAAAGCTGTACACGGAACTCGACGATCCATCCAAAATTCCATCTATCCCCCTCTCACAACCATACACCTCGCTCTCCGCGGCGAACACGCAGGCGTCCCTTCTGTTCACAGCAGCGAAATCGTACCAAGAAGCCCACGGAGTACATTTCTCCTCCGTGAAAGAGTTCAGAGATGAGAACGATTGCTTGGTGTTTATCAGTGTAGGGACGAATCCAACAGCTGGGGAGGAAGTCGCCGGACGAAAGAATTACTGCCGCATCTGGGTGGACAGGAGGGTGCTTCTTGGGAACATGAACGGTATTGAGAGAGCGGCGGTAAGCAACGCTGCAGGGGGCAAGACGGAATACATTTCCAAGACGCTCTTCATGCTTCACCTGTGCAAAGTCATCGTTTCGGATAGCGACGACTCCGACGCTGAGGACGGGGAGAACAACGAAGCCAACCTCGAGTACATCCCGCTCTCCTCCCCCAGCATCCGGCGGCTAGACGTCTTTTCCGAGATTTACACCGTGCGAGCACAGGCCAACAGCGCAGCACGCAGACTGCAAATCGGGCTGAGCCATAAGAAGGAGCCGCTCAAGGAAACGGAGCGGAAGTGGCAAGAGGAGGAGAATAGGAGGCTGATGGATAGGATACACGTGCTTGAGGGACTGGATACGGTCATTGGTAGTGGTTCTGAGGGCGAAGATGGTGAAGAGCAAGATGAACCTGGTGGAAGGAACGGCAAGGTTGTAGGTGGGAAAGACAAGGGAAAGGGAAGGAAGAAGACGGAGCTGGAGATAGAGGCGGAGAAGCCTGCGAACCGGAGGGGGTGCTGGGAGAGCGAGTTCAATGGACTGGGAGGAGAGAGGTATAAGCTTTGGGTTGAGAGAGTGAAGGTTTGTGGACCGCGGAATATGTGAACAGGTGAGGTGGTGATGGTGCTTCTCCTCACAGGAGATATGAGCCGCCATAAGGCCACGATGTGCATAATTAGGGGCTTGGGGTGGCGGTTTCGTGTTTTGCTGCACTGTACATAAGCAGGATAAATGGGACGAAGCGATCTTCTCGGTGGAGCTATGGAAGAAGTCCGTTGAAATCTCAATACATGTACTGGACTTGTGATAATCTCAACCCTTGTGCAAACGGAAAACTTGCAGTGAAGTACAAAAAAAGGAATAACAGACAATTGCTCACGAAATCTAGAGTGCGAGGGTACCTTCGACATTGCTACGCACTCTGTCACCTGTTGAGTAAAAGGTTATATCAAATTTTTGTAGACATACTACGCACAATACATGAGTTTTGCCTAGCTACTTTCTCGGTTCGTCTTCGCAGCCGTGCGAAGCAAGAAGCACCCCCTGCCGCAGATCCGTACCATACACATCACATTTCCAACCTCATTCTTCATCATCATGTCCATAATCCCATCAACCAAAATTCCCCCAAAGAAAATGCAACGAATGGATATCACAAAACGCCCCAAAAAAACCCAGCAACACCCAGGAACCCCAAGAGGAGACAAACAAGGACGAAACGCCACGCTAACCGATACACCCCAAATCAACACCAATCACAAGGTGTCCACCCAAGCCATCTCTCGTCTGCGTCCCTTCTTTGAACGCCCGTAAAAGGTTATCGTGCAAACGCTCCCTCAGCATCATCTCCCAACCCCCTGAACGCAATCCGTCCATTGCTCCTCAGAACCTCACAAACCGTCTCCGCACTCAACTCATACCCGCTCTTCTTCCACCTTGCATTGAGCCAATCCGCCAAAGCGTCGGCGCTACAGCTAAACCGTCTGGTATCCCACTCGTGCAGAATAAGATCGATGATCGGTTTATCTGGCAGCGGCTCGGGTGTCGGATCTTGCAGCGGGACGCTCGACAGCGGCAATGGCAGCGCACGAGGGGGAAATGTGGCTTCGTATGCGGTTAGGAAGTGGAGGAGCAGGTGTTCGGTGTGTGGTCGGGATGTGAGGGTTAGCCCGAAGGGTTGGCCGTTGAGTTTGAGGGCTGAGAGGGGGCATGCGGCGGTGGGGTAGCCGGCTGCGGCAGCGAGGGAGGAGAGCGCGGCGTCGCCGGGAGCGACGACGATGTCGAGTTGGTGTTGGGCGAAGAGGTAGTCGAGGCCTTCGCGGCCACCGGCATTTTGGAGGTGTTGGCGGGCGTGCGAGACTTGCTCGCGCATGATGCCGGATTGGAGGGCGGCCATGAGGTCATTTTGGGTTGGGCATGCTGGGGTCGTCAGTAGGGGGGTTTGTTGAAATGGAACTGGGGACGTACAAGGTGGGAGGCAGAGTTCTGGGTGCTCGAGATTGAAGTTGATGATTTCGGCTAGGGAGTGGACTTTTGTAATTTTGAATTGGCGGATGAACTCTGCAAGGCCCTCCTTGAACTCAGAATCTACACAAGACATCAGTATGCTACAACTTGTCATAATGATCGAGATATGAATAATACTCACAAACAACAGGTTCGAAGCTGTTCGTCCCATCATCTAAATTTAGGCTCGATTGCGGCGGTAGTTCCACGGGATACACGATGTCGACGCCCATCTGAATCAGCGACTGTACCACCAACTCGTATTTCTGTAGCTGCAAGCCACAAAAGTCAGCACGGACAGCCACACGGGCAGAACCTAATTTCCGAAAACCTAGCAGCTGGGGAAAAAACTCCAAAAACAGAAATGAACGAGAAACAAGAGAAACATACCATAAAGCGCTCAGCATCAGCGTTGATCCGTCCACTCTTCCGCCACTGTTTCCAGATGGTCGGCTCGGTAAACCCAATTCTGAGGTTCCCCCAATCCTCTTTGATCCGGAAGCATGTGTTGGGCATCTTGGTCCCAGTCTCTCGACTTGTAGGTAGCATCAGGGCGTCCATGAGTGCCACCAAGTCCTTCGCCGACTTTGCCATTCCGCCTGCGGAATCGAAGGTCTTGGAGAGACAAAAGATGCCGTCCATTGGAACCTCGCCGACGGTCGGCTTCAGGGCATAGAGCGCAGCCCGGTTCGCCGGAGTGATCAGAGAGCCTATGGTGTCGGTTCCTACGGCCAGAGTGCTGAACCCCGAAGCCACGCTGACTGCGGAGCCAGTTGACGAGCCGCCAGGAGCGGAGAGTTCCCAGTGGAGTTTCTTCTTCGCAATGTGTCGTGCTACGTATGGTGACTGGCACTGTCCACCAACTGCTGACCAGCCGGGAGGCATTGCAGGGTTCTTTAGTCCGCAGAATTCAGTAAGGTTGGCCTTTCCCAAGATGATGATGCCTCTCCGGATTAGGCGGTCCACGATGGTGGCATTCTTCTTCGGTACGCAACCAACGAACGCATACGAACCTAGACGTACGTTAGCTACCCAGCTTGATGTTAACATGATGATAATCGCATCGCACGCACCCACAGTCGTGTCCATTCCTAAGTCAGCATCAGTCATGATGTTGTCTTTTAGCACCACGGGCACGCCATGAAGCGGGCCTCTCTTTTTCCCTCTTGCCCTTTCCGCATCCAACTTCTTTGCAATGCGAATAAGCTCATGTTTCGGCGCGACAGAAATCAAGGCCCGTAATTGACGACCCCTCCGATTGTGCTCTTCAATCTGGTGAAGATATGTCTCCACAATCTCCACACTGGTGAGCGCCCCTGTGTTCAACAATTCGGACAGCTCGTACGCCGTTGCAGTCAATGGATCAAATTCTGGCGGATTAGAGTAGTCGCTGGAGGTAAAGGACAGCTTCCGTGCAGCGGTGAGAGACTCAAAATAGGCGGGTGGTAACTCTGGCTCAATGTTTGGCGCCAGAGCAGCCTTGATGTATCGAAACATGTTGTCTGTGCTGTCCCCTTTCACGATATATGGGGGATCTGCTCGCGTCCAACCTGGGGGTAACGGGTATGGCTGCGGATCTGGGGAAATAGAGTTCGGCTAGACCCGCCGGGTGTGGAGACGGAGAAAAAGCAAAGAAAGAGGACAGACGACAGGCGAGAGGGAAGGATATCCAGAGTCAAGGAGAAAAAGAAAGCTGCAATGAGTATCAGGGCGGTTTCTGGGGGAGGCAGCGCGCGGGCAGCAGCACTGGGTAGTGTCTAAATAAGAAGCGTCGTCGCCATTTCCTGCAGGGCACCATCCGTCCGAGGTCGACGAGGATCTATGGGCGAGAGCCTGGTCACAGGCTGGTTCGATGTGGCGCCCGCCCGTCTGATTTCTGTGCGCAACTTCGACGAACAACGTGTCGCCGGCTAGGAACCCCAGTCCAGTCAGTTGGCCTGCCATTTGGCTGGACAAGGCCTGGGTGTGCTCGATGAGTCGATGCTGTTGGAAGGCTGCGGCGAGGGCCTCTCCCGCGTCGACCACTGACTCCACTCCACCAGAAGCGGCATGGTGAACTGAGAGCTTGATCCGCCAGGCCGTGGACTGCAAGAGGCGTGCTAACCGAAGGTTTCCATGCCACCACATCGAACTCTTTTACCCGGCGCGCAGGGCCGCACGGCGCTCCTAACGGCTTCGTCGGTTCGCTTACCCTCTGATATGGGCCGGGATCAGAGGTGAGATGGGTGGGCGGACGCATATTCCCAGGACCACCCTCCAAAGTCCACGCGCAGGAGTCACACAACCTGACATTACAATGAGTGATAAGGGAACCAGTAGAAAAGCGCTATTGGGACGCCCCTTGACAGACCTGCCCAATTCCCAGGCAGAGACACCGCCATTGCACAACTTTGCCATCCTTCCTGCGACGTCGATACGATGCTTACTGCAGCGTCCCTCAGCTACAGTAAAGTTTGTACCTGTACCTCAAACACATCTCACTCAGAGGTGGGGTCGTAGGATTGAGCTGAGTTGTGATAAATGCGATGGAAAGAACCGGGTTCTCCTTTTCGCACCCTGGGGCCTTATCGTAGGACGGTTAGACTACAGCGAGTCAGGCAGAGCCTCTCATCACCGATGTCTAGTGTGTCGTCAGCAGCATCTGCCATCACCACGTCTCGCCTACATCTCGGAGGTAGCATATACGCCTGGTCCAGTTCCACTTTTTCAAAACTGCAAAATACGCAAAAGCGACCAACTTTTCTGGCTGCCAGGAAGCCACCGCGTGGTCATGTGCTGTGCACCCCGGTTTCTGTGAACCACTCAATGGTTGCACCAGGGCCTCCGACGGTCCGACAATGAGGTGCATTTTGCGGGGATCGGCTGTGGTTTATATTGAGGTTTGTACGACGATCTCCAGGCGCGCGGTAGCTTTCGGTAGGACCGACGTCTGTGTGGTATAGTTAGTGGCATCGCAGACTGTTGTGAGATACCTACTCCGTACGTACCCAAAGACTCCGCACTGGAGCATCTCATGATGCCGTCTCTTCCCCCAACGTCCTGCAAAGTTCAAGTTGAACGAACAGCGCCGGCTGCCTGCATGAGGCACAGCAAGCCCAAGGGAAACTGACACCTTCTGGAAATGCTTTCCTGCGCGACCCTAGTCCATAGCACGGCTATTGGTCCAGCGGCTGGTATAATGCGAGCATGTATAACTCGTAACTCGCTAGCGCGTCCATCCAATGTCTCGACTCATCAAGGCAATTTACGACCCCGCCTTTTACTCCACATTCAGGGCAACGAATGCCACGATCGATTTATTAGTATCCCTGGTGGCGAGTCCAGCACGAGGAGCATCAGGTGAACAGAGTGTCTTCCCGTAGACCTGGGAGGAACCCACTGCCCACGCGCACAACGTGCCTCTTTCTGGTTCTGCAAATTGTAGAGAGTGGGTGGCGCCAATGTATGCGTATACCTAGGACCGATCCTGGTTGGGCTCCAACGACATATTGGCTTCATCTATCCTCTACCAGGTCGTGACTGTCAAGTACCGAATTCGGTTCCCGCGGAGCCAAATATAACTCCATAGACATTGTCGACTTTCCCTCTCTCTTTGCCGCCGGCTTCACTCAACAGAAGACATTTTTCCCATCTGCAGGGGCGGAGACAAGTCTGCTTCATGCTTCTCTGCAGGGAAGCCGGAATATATCGACTCGAGCAAAATCTGGGGAAATATGCCGGCTGCAGCTGCTGATCCGGGGTCGCTTCCTGCGGAACAGGTCAGATGCGCTCCGGTAATATATCCCTTGGACACATGAAAAGCTGACAAAAAGCAACATGATCATCGATTAGATTGGGGCGATCGCATTGGAGCAAAGGATCGCCAGTGGATGAGAGAAACATATTAGGCCAAGGTTATTCGCTGTACAACTCCATGCATTGAGTTAGGCGTGGACACGTCCTTATAGACAAGCGGAAATGGTGTTGTGGACCGCTAATAGGAGAAGAGATTGGAATATCTGCTGCTGCGGTCCCGGGGTCGTTAATGGCGAAAAGAGCTTGATGACGAGTATTGTAGGCGACCCCCTTTGCATATTGTTAGACACTCCGGGTGAATACTGAATACTGTGTCATGTTAATGGGAGCTAAACTAATCAGCAGAATGCAAATGCAGAAGGAAACAACAGACAACCAGTCTACGAATTGGTATCATGAGTTGTGATGATGACTGCTAATAGGCCCTTCCTCCAGTACCTGCTCACCGTAAACTCCGACTATGTTCTGATATCCACAACACCATGGCTCGGTTATCGTACGGAAAAGAGAACCCCTGACCCCGGGGTTCGTTACGAAGCGTTCAGATCGGAAGTAAGCAGAGCGAGAGAGCTTCGATACGTTCGCGACATCTTACCCCTAGAAGGTGGTTGTAGCCAGCCTTTGTGCAGCATTCTTTGCATCGATCCGGTCTTCGTCTTCTTCCGCCAATCCTTTCAGACTCCCCGCCTTGCTGCTTGCTCGCTTTCTGCCACCGATCCCCTCCTCCTCTTCTTCTTCCTCCTCTGGAACTCCTGGAACGCCAGCAAAGCTGCCGCTGATACTCCGGTTGAGCCCATCGTTTGTCTTTCGAGGAACTCCAGACCAGGCGTCACCCTTAGGACCCTGAGAACTTGCAAGGGAGGCGCGACGTTGAGCGGGATGAGCCTCTCGGCCCAGTCGAGAGAGTCCACCACTCCCATCAATCGCGCGGATGTCGGGCCGGACTTGTTCCAGGGTAGCGAGAGTTCGGCGTTCACACTCGATCTGGCGAACAACATACTCGCGAATGGCTGCCCTCATCTCTGCGGCAGTACGGGTAAACCACTTCCTTTGCTCCTGCAGAAGATTCGAGGTTACACGTTGCGACTTCTGGAGTAGATGTTGTTCGTGACTTCGTGCTTCGTCCAAAAGGACAATAGCTTCGTCAGCCTTGGCTCGATTCACGTTGGAACTCGCTCTCAATCGGTCGGCTGCGGTTTCTCTTGCCCGCGTCGAAGATTGTGCCTGCAAAAGTTCGCGAAGGATTAAGTGACGGTTAGTCAACGTCTCCTTCACGATGAAAGCATCATTGCTGTGGTACGCAAGAGGGTCGCCGAGTGTGGTCGCTTCGCCGGTGCCTTGTGCGGCGTGGAAATCTCCAGTGGCCTGTATGACCTTTCCCAACTTTCGATAAGCTGTACTAAGCCCCGGATGCGTTTCCTGCACATGCATTTGTGCGAATTTGGCACCCAAGTCGGATTCCGCGAGACCGAGACCTGCTTTGGTCAGTAAGACGGTCACAGATATATGACACGGTTACGCACTTCGCCTTGCTTTGACAACCTTATCCAGCTTCTGTCCTGTTTCCATGGCTCCCAGATAGAAGGCTTTCACGACTGGTCGGGCTGCGGCAAGCTCAGGGGTATCATCTGGCGGAGGTGCAAACTGTTTTATCACTTTGCGACGCACGCCAGTGGCCGGTTGCTTCTTCCGTACGACAGGGCTGTACCCAAAGTCGCTTTCCACAAAGAACACCATCTCTTCATCCCTCATCAGGACCTCATTGCTGCAGACAACATTGAGCCAGCGTTGCAATGAGGCCTTCACGCGTATCTCATCTTCATCAGTTCCCACACCTGCGGAAGTGGCTGCAGGAGGTACGGCAGGGACAAAAGCTTCGGGATTTGCGGATATCAGATGCTCCGCCAGCTTCTCAAACTCAGAATGGAGACGGCGAACATCGCGGAATTGGGTGGTGCGAAATTTCGGTAGGTTAGTCTTGATGATGTCGAGTTAGTAACCGCTTCAGCATGACACATTTGCATTCAGGACCGCTTACATATACATCGAATCGAAGAATGGGATCTTTACGGCCCGTCCGCTCTAGTCCAGTTATCTTAGCTTGAAGCTTATAATGGGGCCGCTGAGGCTGCTGCCGTGAGCCATGATAACGCGCAGGTTGCTGATGTCCCGGCTGCCCTTGCGCCTGGGGTTGTTGCTGTCTGCGTGGGGATTGCAGTGCGGCTGCTGGAGCTTGAGATGCATTGTCGCCTTGCTCGGAAGCTGTGCTAGGACGGTTGGAAGTATCCTGTTCGCCTATGTAGCCATAATGGTCCGATTGTTGTGCGTAAGGCGAAGAGGCCTGGGGAGATAGTGGGGACGACGGGATGTCGCTGGTCGGAGGTTGCGCGAATGAGGTTCTGTTATGCTGGGGGGACGAAGCCCATGGATCACCTCCGCCTGGATGCTCTGGGTCGTTTTGTAGAGCGGAATAATCCATGACGACGACAACGAATGAATTGCTCTCGTGGAGCTATGGTGTGGAGGTGACTGCCAGATGCATGCATGCATGGACATTGATGGGCGAATGCGGCCTTGGCATGACCGTTGCTCTTCTGGGAAAAGCGTCCATTTTGATGGTCACGTGCGAACGCGATTTTGTACACGGATGGACTGAATCCGACTTCAAACCATCACCATACTTTTTCAGTCCCCATCAGATTTGGTTGCAAGGAATCTGTTATGAGGGTTGGATGGGTGTGGTGCGCCCGCCGAGCCGTTCGGCATAATGTAGTCGTCTCAAGGAGGTTGTTATCAACCCAGGCAGTTCCTCAGCAGTTATCAAAAACACGCAATATCGGCATTATCGCTCATATCGATGCTGTAAGTCTTAGAATTGTGGAATTGAAAGAGCTATTCTTACGCCTAATAGGGGAAAACCACGACTACGGAGCGGATGCTCTATTATAGCGGCTACACGCGAAGAATAGGAGGTAAGATGCTATCGGGAATTCCCAAAATCTTCACTATCAGGCGTATTGTTTTTATTTCCCCCTTACATCCTCATTCGTTTTTACGTGTGTTTTTTTCTTTTCTTTTATTTTTTCTATGCCAGTCTGGCTATATTTAGTCTGCAATGCAATTGTATTTCCATACATGTCCCAAGTTGCGTTTGATTCCATATCTCAATGGACTTGCCACAACTCTGTTTTCATCGTTTCTGCAGTCACTTGCAGTTGACATTCATTCTTTTATTCTTCATCTCGGTGGCTGACGCCCTTCAGACGTCGACGAAGGTTCAACCGTGACGGACTTTCTCCCCGCCGAGCGCGCCAGAGGCATCACCATCCAATCTGCAGCCATCACCTTCAATTGGCCACCGCAAAATGCTCAGCAGCCGGACCAGCAGCTCCCCTCATCTTTCGACATTATCCCACGATCATTTATTTCCCATAACATCAATCTCATCGACACCCCTGGCCATGCCGACTTCACCTTCGAAGTCCTGCGTTCCCTGCGCGTGTTAGACGGCGCTGTATGTATTCTCGACGGCGTCGCAGGTGTCGAAGCACAGACCGAAAAGGTTTGGACGCAGGCTGGCACTTACCACATTCCGCGCCTCATCTTCGTCAATAAACTTGACCGAGATGGAGCGGCATTCTCGCGGACTGTGAAAGAGATTGGCGTACGACTGCACGGCTGGCCCGCTGTATGTCAGATTCCGTGGTGGAAGGGAGGGAATGGCTCGTTCATCGGCGTAGGGGATGCCGTTCATCTGCGAGGGTTGCTGTGGAAGGGAGCAAGTGATGGGAGCGAGATCAAAGCCTTCTCACTGGAAGACCTCGTAAAGAACGATCCCTCCTTCGCCGAAGAGATTAAGAAAGCTCGTGTCGCCCTCGTTGAACTTCTCAGCGAGCACGACGACGGGATGGTTGAGTTATTCTTGGAGCATGACGAAGACCACCTCGCCATTCCAGGCTCCCAGATCATACAATCCCTCCGCAGAGTGGTTCTTCAAAGACCACAAACCGTTATCCCCGTCTTTGCGGGAGCCAGCTTCCGGAACATTGGCGTTCAGCCTCTCCTCGATGCCGTGGTGGACCTCCTGCCGTCCCCTCTTGAGCGACCTGATTCGGAGGTCACCGTTGAGAATCGTTCCGGCTCACTGTCCCAACTCCTCGCCCCAATCTCCCCTTCCGCGGCCAAAGGCAAAGGCTCAAAAGCCGTGGCAGTAGCGGAAAAGGGCTTCCACATCGTCGAAGCGAAGAACATCCAAGCCTGTGCCCTCGCCTTCAAAGTCGTCAACGACACAAAACGCGGCGTCTTAGTCTACGTACGCGTGTACTCCGGCTCCATTGACCGCGGCAGCATCCTCTTCAACACCAATCTCCGCACCGCCGAACGCGCCCCTCGTCTCCTGAAAATGTACGCCAACGACGCCGTGGAAGTCGACTCCATCCAAACCGGCCAGATAGGCGTGATAACCGGTCTCAAACACGCCCGAACCGGCGACACACTCATTGTCTACAGAGGCCTTAGCGTCAAGGCACAACCTCCAGGCGGCCTCAATACTCTTCAACTCCGACCCATCGCCGTCCCACCGCCCGTCTTCTTCACCAGCATCGAGCCCAATTCCCTCTCCGAGGAGAAACAAGTCCTCGAATCCCTAGCCATCCTCCTCCGCGAAGACCCCAGCCTCCACCTCTCCGTCGACGAAGAATCGGGCCAGACGCATCTCGCCGGAATGGGCGACCTGCATCTCGAAATCGCGCGTGACCGCCTCCTGAACGACTTCAAAGCCAAAGCCCGCATCGGAAAGATAGAAATCGGCTATCGCGAGACCATCACCACGGCCACGGACCCCTTCACCTACGACCTGGACAGGACCATCGCCGGGAAACCCGCAAAAGCGAGCATCACGGCCTGCATCTCCCCGTCCGAAGACACGGATGTCATCTCCGCCGTCCAGTCCACGGGGTCGAACACAGACGAGGAGACCCCCTCGGACCCATACACGACCATCTACCCACCCAGCCCAGAGAACAACCACAACACGCTGACCATCCATCATCCCTCCCTCTCCCTCACCTCCACGAAACCCTCCCCGCTACTACCCCCTACCCTCCCCCTCGAAACACTCCTCTCCTCCATCCACGCCGGCGTCTCCGCAGCCCTAGCCCGAGGCCCACTGAACCACTACCCCCTCGCCAACACATCCATCACCATCACCTTCGACGCCACCAGCCAAATCTACCCGGAGACGACGGCGGCGGCGATCTCGATGGCAGCGCGCGCAGCCGTGGCAGCGAGTCTGCGCAAAGCGAACGAGAAGAGCGCGAACGTGTTGATGGAGCCCGTGATGCGCGTGACCGTGTTCGTGAATGAGCGGAGTCTGGGGAGTGTGGTGCAGGATCTGAGTTCCGCCCGTGGAGGACAGGTGCTTTCGCTTGACGGGGAGACAGATGCGAACGCTGCTGCTGGTGAGGAGGAGGAGGTGCTGAGGATCAATCCGGCGCTGATATACACACCTCCTGACCCGTTTGCTTCGGGGAGTGGGGATTTGGCTTCTGGGGTGAGTGATGGTCAAAGGCAGATTGTGGCGAGGGTGCCGCTGAAGGAGATGGTTGGGTATTTGAATCAGTTGCGGGCGTTGACGGGGGGAAGGGGCACCTTTGTGATGAGCGTGGATGGATTCGAGAAGATGGGGGCGCAGAGACAAAAAGACGTGTTAGATGCGATGAGGGATTTCAGTTGAGCGGGTCTGTTCGGAGGATCATATCACGTCGGCGGACGGTTGTGATGTAAAGATTAGTTAGTGTACGATACATTGGAATATCCAAGATTCTCCGTATCCTGTGACAATACTTGAAACCTCGGACCGCCGACGATCAGGATGGCCACATCGGACTGGGTGCCAGATCAGCTTTGACAAGTTGGACTAGACGATTACACATAAGATGAGAGGTATGCAGATCAGTGAGCAGCCACGACGCCGCACCAAAAAGGGTTCATTCATTCATCATCAATGCGCACCCTGTCCTACAAGGTGGCAAAGTCAATATGTAAAGCCCAGATCCCCATAACCATTCACAACCGAAGAAAACACCTAGCTCATAATTGGTATCTAGTCGCCCGATATCCCACCTGTACTCGCCAATGTGCCCCAATGGTATCATGTGAGGAACGCCAATGCCCAACCAAGAGAGAAGCCAGAAACCATGCGCCATACAGGACATTATCCAGTGCAATGCTGATGATAAAAATTCGTGAAGCGCATAATCGATCATGAAGAAGTTGAAGCAGAGTCGTCCGCAGTCGCCATAGCGGCGGACCCGCTGGCATGAAGCGCTTGAATAGCATTGTCAACCTCGTCTGCCGCCATCTTCTGCCACTTTGCTCTCGTGTCCTCACTTGCCAAAGCCTCTGCCCCAGCATCCCCTACACTATCATAGAGGAGACGGGAGACATCTCTATTGATGTCTGTGTAGTCAGACTTGGAGATTTCCTTTCTGAGATAGAAGGGCTTCAAAACGGCGGTGACCATGCGTTGGAGTTCGGATTTCGTAGAATAAGACAACGAAGAGCGGGTGGGCGATGAATCTTTGGATCGAGGAGGACTCGTCAATCCCTGCGAGCGGAGTGGCAGCTTTCGTCTGCTCTGCCGTACGTCGTCATCGACAGGTGAATAGGGTGAATACGTGGGAGAATGTTGCGCTTCATCATCGGACTGTGGAGATGAGGTGCGTCTAATGGTGAGGGGTGGTGGCGTGGCCATTCCGTGGGGTGTGGAATATACAGGGGAAAGACCAGGTGACGAGTTGGGGGGCGAGCAAGCACGATCAACGATAACACGACGGGGCTGCGGAGCGGCAATCTCCTTATCATGTTCCGCATACCGGTCCACCTCGAGCTCTCTCAGCAGAGACTGTAGGAAACCAGGCGCGGCGCTGGAGTCATTTCCATCCTTGGCATCGCTCTGAGGGTGTGTCGTGTCTTGATCGATGCTGGGGCGAGCAGCGGCAGCGGCAGCAGAAGACGATTCCCCATTGTCCAGAGGAAGACGCGTGCGTGGTCGCTTGAACTTCCGCTCCGGTTCCGGCTGATTCGCGCCCTCAGGCTCCGCAGAAGAGTCCACCGATTTGCGCTTGCGGCGACGGCTGCTTCCCTCGGGTGGGCCTTCCACTTCGGCAACCTGTTCCCGTGCCTTTTCGAACTGGTTCCATGCGCGCAACTCCTCCTGCGACTCCGGGTTTCTTGGGGCTACAGGCGCCTCCCGATGGAGAATAGGGTTGACGTGCCTTGAGCGGGTCGATGAGGGCTGGCGGAACTGCATGTTGTCGGAAACGATGCGAAATCTGTTACCAGCGCCCATCTGGCGAGCTAAATCGAAGCGTTGGTTCCATTCCTCCTGTTCTCGCCTCTGCATCTCGGAACGACTTTCGTTGGTAGATTGTGCATCATCCTCGAACGGAAACTCCAAGTCGAAATGAAGGCGATCCCGCACACTCTGCCACACACGGCCCCATTCGTCCGATGCGCCGGAACGGCGAGGCAATCGGGAGCGTCCATTGACATAGGCCGCTGGAGTGCGCGGTAGACCTCGCTGGGCGGCAGCCGTCAGAAGCTCTGGGTTCTCCATGCAGCCTTGGCAGTACCAGGCACCACGGGACGGCATCCGATCAAGGCCAGCGCAGAAGACGTGGCATAGTTGTTCGCAGCTGTGGCAGTACATGAGCTGGGAGGAGTCACCAAACTCGTCACAGACCATGCAGGCATCATAGCTTCCATCATCTTCGAAGATATAGTCGTCTTCCACAATCATGGACGGGTCGATGTCGGCAACCTGTTGCTTGTCCTGGACGGGATACGAGGAGATCATAGGACCTGTACATATCTTATTAGCAACGTTCAACTGATTGGTCCTAGCTGACTTACCTCCTATCTGAACGGAAAGCTCGACCATGTTGAAGCTCGCCCGGCAAATGGGGCAGCTGTTCGCTCTTTCCACCCATGGCTTCAAACACTCATTATGTAGGTTATGACCGCATGGCAGCAAGTGGGCGATCAACTCCTTGTCCTCTGACGGGGTCGTAGGGCGTGGAGAAGCTGACTTCGGAAGATGGCTGGGATGGTGCGCGATATCGACCTTGTTGTCAAGCGAGTCACCGTGACCTGGCGGGGGAGCATCGGTGGCGGCGACGTGGCCTCCATCGCGGTGGGCGAGGTCGCCGAGACACACGATGCAGGTCTCGGCCATTGAACGGGGAGAGGATCGAAGAACAGCGGTGATCTGGGTTCATAAAGAAGTGACGAGGTGGCGGGACCAAATGCACTCGAAGGGCAGATCCGCTCTTATGAATGGGTGAAAGTGGGTCCGTGCACTTAGCGCAACAGGTGGGGACTTGGCGCATCCCTCCTACTCCACTTCTGGGAAGCCCTGCCTCAGCCCGGCGCGAGCGTCTTCCTCCAGATTGTGAATGGCGGCAGCCAGGTGAGAGAGCCGGCAGGGAGATCCAATTTTGGGCGGAGAGAGCCACGAAAAAGGACAGCGTATGCTGGTGGACGTGGATGCCTCAAAACTCTTGACATCATCCGTGGATGGAACAGGTCCCGTGAGGACTACTCCCGAGCACGTGTTCTGCGCGTGTCTTAGAGGTCCGTCTGACAGCTGGAGGTTGTCCGGCCGGGTTCCGACAATACGATAGCCGTCCAAAGATGCGTTTCAACTCTTGTCATCCTGAACTCATCGGTAGCGTTGCCATCTTACGCCAGCGTTTAAGTTCCCACGCCAAGCGATGCAGGTATTGTTTGATAGTATCTGTGGCACAGCCCGTCTCTGTTTTAACAGGGCATTCCATACACAAACCTGGTACGAGTGTTGCTCAACTCAAGGGCCCTACGGGAGGAGCTGCGAGGTATTTGATGCCCGGAAAGTGCCTAGGAACAAGACCAATTTCAGGAGCGCGGAGCACTCGGGGAGCCGAAATCGGTCTTCCAGACAGCAGAGACCGTGGCAATTCTACGATGGACTGCGAGATGCAGATAGTATGGTCACAAAGTATTGGATTCGATTCGATTAAGCGCGTAGGTGAGCGGGGATGTGCACGATTCGATCGACTCGGCAAACCAACGTGGATGTACATCGGAGCGCTCGTCGACCCGTTCTGCGGTCCTCAGGTCTGAAGCCCGGTATCCCGGCCTGTAAAGTAATCTTGTATTTCTAGCTATATTTTGCTCGGGAGACTCGCAGCTCGTGGATCGCGGCCATAAGCGTGGACGAGGTCGGCAATCGATGACCGATTTCGCGCGAGCATTGTCGGTTTGTAATTTCTCGGGAGCAGAGTATGGACGTGCGAGAGGTCGGCGAGGCGATATTCAAATGGCTTGAAAACCCTTCTCGGATGAAGCGGCGTGACGAGTCTTGAGAGGGTAAGGAAGCTGTTAGAGTCGACAACCCCGCAGTCGTACACGCCCCTTCGCCAGAATGCTATACACGAATGCACTAGACTTCATCAGTAGATTGGTTAGTAGCAAGTATACAAGCATGGAATGCCCTCTCTTCTCGCATTTGAGAAGTCGGTGATGCCTCGCGGGCGACGTGGAGGGGTTGTCGTGTCCGAAACTCGACGGGAGTAAGTAGCGAAGCGAAACTGCCAAGAGTCACTAAGCGCTTTTGAGTTAGGCTATTGAAGCTCTACGGCGAAGCTCCAACAACCACAGCTGTTGTCAGCCTTGTAATCTCAAATTGTAAAACTTGTATACCATTCTCTCTACCTGTTCTGAAGACTCAGTCTACTTCCCACGCAGTCTTGGCAGTAAAAAATTGCGTTTTCGTCCCTGCAATCGTCGAAATGCAATGTGATAGAATTGCATGCCTCGGCATGACGTTACGAACGAAGAAGCTTAAGCTTAACGTGACGGACGAACCACCTCTCGTGCAGAGAATAACTTCAACACATCTCCCACACCCAATCCCACCATAACCCTTCCTCGAGCCTGAAAAGAAACATCAATCATGGCTCAGCAAGAGTCCCGGCAATACGAGCTCGTCCTCCTCGGTGCGACTGGCTATACAGGCAAGCTCACTGCAGACTGGATCAGTGGACACCTACCCACAGACCTGAGATGGGCAATCGCCGGACGCAATGCGAAGAAGCTGCAAGCAGTAGTAGATGACCTGTTGAAGCAGAACCCAGACCGCAAGCCGCCATGTACGTTCTCCTCGCAATGCCCTTCACCAAACACCTTATTGACCTCCTCCAGCCATCGAAACCGTCGAGCTCCAAAAAGACCAATTGGAAACCCTAGCCTCCAAAACCCGCCTCATCATCACCACCGTCGGCCCCTACATGTTCCACGGCGAGCCCGTCCTCGCCGCCTGCGCCGAAAAGGGAACCCACTACCTCGACTGCACGGGCGAAGTCCCCTGGCACCTCGACATGATCACCACCTACTCCACCACCGCCCGTCGCACCGGCGCCCTCATCATCCCGCAATGCGGCCTCGACTCCGTCCTCGCCGACATGCTCGCCTACGCCATAACGCGGCACATCCGGCGCGCCTTCAACGCCCCCACCCTCAGCGTCACCATGTCCCTGTACGATATGAAGGCCGGCCTGAGCGGCGGCACGGCCTCCACAGCCGTAAACATCTTCTCCAAGTACTCGCTGAAGAAACTCGGCGAGGCCATGAAACCCTTCAGCATGTCCCCCCTGCCTCCTTCCAAACTCTCCAAGGAACCCCCTGCAGGAGGCCTCCTCTACGCCCTCCTGGGCCTCCTCAACATCCCCTCCCTCGGCGGCGTGCAGACCGTCCAGCCCATGGGCGCCGTCGACACGGCCCTCGTCCACCGCTCCTGGGGCCTCTACGAGACACGCGCCAAAGAGACGGGAAACGCGGCCCTCGCGTACGGCCCCAACTTCCGCTTCGCGGAGTACATGCGCGCGAAGGGCGTGCTCGCGGGTCTCGCGGTGAAGCTCTCCGTCGGCGTCTTCGGCCTGCTCATGGCCATCCCGCTGACCCGCTGGATCCTGACGCCGCTCCTCACCAGGTTCGTCATCCCGGCGCCCGGCGAGGGGCCCAGCGCCGAGAAGCGCAAGGGCGATTTCCTGGCGTACAGAGCGGTGGGGGTGGCGGATACGCCGCAGAGGCAGCAGGTGCGCGCGACGCTGGATGCGGCGCACGGCGGGTACATGGTCACGGCTGTGACGCTGTCGGCGGCGGCGCAGGTGATTTTGAGGGGGAGGTTGGGGGAGACGGAGGCGGGGCGGATGGGTGGGGGGTTGGCGACGGCGGCGATGTTGGGGGAGGAGTATTTGAGGGTGCTGGGGGAGTGGGGGGTGAAGATTGAGGTGAAGGATGCGTAGTGTCGGGGATGGACCCAGCGGGGAGGTTCTATCAAATGAAAAGTTGTCTGGATGCTGGGGATTTGTATATAGGCGCAATGGGACTTCTTCTGGATGCTATAGTAGCATATCGTCTTTTCGTAATGATCGTATTGTACGTAGTTCGTTTCCAATTATATACTAAGATTAAACCTGGACCTTCTCATCCCTCATGTATATATAGTCACGTCACAGTCAATCCACAACCCCCAATTATGCACATAAAGCGCCATCTAACCGCATCTCCATTCTCCCTACTATTCAAAGGATTCCAAGGGACAATCCACCCCTCTTTCCCCTGATCACCGAACACCATTGCCACCATCACACGCCTAGACAATCGCACTCGGCTGCTCCACCCTCCTCCTCGCGGTCCCCAGCCCCGCAACACCCTCCTCCTGGTTCTCGCCCAACCACGGCTTATTACTCTCCGCAAGCATGCTCTGCCGGCAGAAATACACCACCTGGCCGAGAATAATGCACACAAACGCAATCGGATACATCCAATGGATGTGATAATGAAACACCTTGACACCAATCGCAACACCCCAGAACGAGCCGGTCAGAAGCGAGATGTTGAAGAAGGCCGCGGACGACAGGCGGAAGACGAGCGGGGCGAGGGAGTAGAAGAGCGAGAGGATGAGCGTGTAGCCCGTTAGGTAGCCGCCGACTTTGGCGTTCCAGGTGGCGTGGGCGAAGGAGTCCCGGTCGAAGATTCCGGCCTGCACGCCGTTGATGAACATGCCCCAGAAGGCGAGCTGGCCGATGACTTCGTAGACGGGGCGCTTGGAGACGAGGAACTCCTCGAGGACGTTGCTGACGCCGTAGAAGGTTGCGCCTGCGAGGGCGAAGAGGTTGCCCTTGAGCTGGTTGGCGGCGGGGAAGGCGTTGTTGCCCGTCAGGTGGTCGGAGCCGAAGAGGATGCCCATGCCGCCGATGCAGAGGAGGATGCCGGAGTACTGGGTCCAGTGGTAGCGGACCTTGAGGAAGATGAAGGAGATGAGGACGACGACGACGATGGCCCAGAAGTTGATGAGTTGGGCGCTGAGGATGGTCGTGTAGCGGTAGGCCAGCACGACGAAGTAGTTGCCCTCGACGTCGCAGAAGGCGAGGATGAAGAAGCGCCAGCCGTCGCGGAGGACGAGGCGGGTCCAGCGCTTGAAGCCGTACTGGTAGAGGGTGTAGGTCGTGTAGATGATGTTCAGGAGGACATAGTTGAAGAAGGATTGGAAGGCGGGAATGGAGGTGCCTTGCATGCTTAGGAGGGTCGAGAGCGTGTTCGTGGAGGTGATGCATATGGCGAGGACTGTTCACATGTCGTTAGGACTGCCCATTCAAAGGGGTTGAGATGGCTACACATACCCTGCCCCAACACAAGCACCACCCAGAATTGCTTCGTCTTCACGTAAGCAAACCACGTCCCTTTGCTGTGGGCCTCCTCCTCCAGGACGGGATTGTGCTCCCATCCAACGTACTCAGCCGCGCCGGTCGCGCCGCCCGCAGGCTCATTCTCAGAGAGCGAGGGACTCGACCCCGCGTTTTTCGGGTGGACGGTCGTCGTAGACGGCTGCTCAGTCGCAGCAACGTCTACGTCGTCGCCTTTGTTAAAGACGGCCTGTGATTCTGTGTGCGTCATGTCTAGCCTTGTGTGTCGTAATACAGACGTGGGGGAATGGACCACAAATGCAACGAGAGGCTTCGAGGCGGACAGAGAGGTGAATAGAGGATTAAGAATATGTATTGGAGCTTTTCGCATGCAACGTGAGCGCAAAACTCCAGAAGTCGCTCACTGTTGTCCCAAGGGTGGATGGGATGGAAGAGGTTGAGGGGAAGTGATGTTGAGAATTTCTTTTTTGGACTGGATTTTGCATTTGCGGGGAAATCGGCCTCTGATTGGTCGACATGGTCATAGCCCCTTGGAAAATCCGCCCTGGGGAGGCGAGATGACCCCGGGGCACCCGCAAGGGAATAGTTCCCCGGAACCTACGAACGGTCTGAACAAAAAGATATCACAACAAAAACTTGGATCATGATAATAAGGAGACTTTTATAAGTAGGGTTAAAGGAGTAGGGAGTTACGGAATCCACCTCAGAAATGCCGGTAACAGGAGACCGCTGAACAGGACAGCTTCGCAGACAAGCATTAAAAGCAAGACACACTCGCGGTAAAGACAGAGAAGCAGGAAAGAACTACACCGATGCAAAGCAGTGCCCAACTTTTACGGAGGACATGTTTTCGCCGTTCTCCCAGTCTTCTTGACGGGCGTGGCACCAGTGAAGGTACCCTCTACTCGTCGTCAGACTCTTCCTCGTCGCTCTCGGCGTTCTCCAGCCACTCGATGAACTTCTCAGCGGCCTTGCGGACCGCCTTGCTCGTCTTGATGTCGACGTACTTCTTGCTGGCCTTGGAGCCCCAGGCTTTGAGGACCTCCTCGGAGACAAGGTCGTTCTCGTAGTACTTCATCAAGATGACGGGGATCTGGGGGATCAGTTCGGGCTTCTCAATTCCGACAAAGCGCTCGGTACCGCCGAGGAAAGCCTTCTCGTACTTCTCGGAGGACTTCTCGGACGAGCTGAGGATCTTGCGAAGAAGACTGGCGCGCTTGGGGATCTGCTTGGCGATCGCATCGGTGAAGAGGGTCTGCGCGAGAACGGTAAGAGTGCGGTGCTTCTTCTCAATGCCGAGCTCCTGGGCCTTTAAGTAGATGGCAACATCATCCACCTTGTCAACGCCACCCTTCTCCGCGGCGGTATCCAGGATCCACTTGCCCAAAGTCTCATAGGCGCTGGAACCGCCCTCTCCCTCCTCGTCCTCCTCGATGACGAGCTTCTGCTTGAGATCGTCGGGAAGGTCCTGGGCGCGGGCGCGGACTGCCTCCTCGGAGACGTCGACCGTCCACTGGACCTCCTTGGCGTCCGCAGCATCGTCCAATTCCTTGGCACCCTCCTGGATCTTCTGCGTGAACTCATCGTCGCTACCGGCAGCGAGCTCGACATCGCCGTTGTCCTGGTCATCGGCACTGTCGCCGGGGCTGCCGCCGTTGGGGGAGGCATCGTCGCCATTCGCTTCCGCGTTGGCTTCGGCCTCCTTGCGGGCACGGCGCTCGGCCTTCTTGGTGGACTTGTCCTTCTTCCCCTTCTTGGGCTGGTTCTTCAAGATGAAGGAGCTGAGCTTCAAGCGGAGGTCGACGGCGGTGCGCTGACCACAAGCCTTGCAATCCAGCAGGATGTTGCCGTCCTTGATGTTGACGTCGGTCTCGGGGTTCTTGCACTGCTTGCAGAGGACAAACTTGGAGATGAAGCCATCGAGATACTCCTGGAGCTTGCTAGCCTCGTGGGCGCCGTTGATGATCCAGCGGTCGTCGGCTGGGTTGGTGTTGGTCTGGGCACCCAACTCGAAGCCGAAGTACTTGATGACATAGGAAGGCGGGCGGGCCAGGGACTGGGCGACGCTGCTCAGGTTGACGATGACGGTCTTGATGCCGTTGCCCTTGCCCTCGATCTTGGACTGGAGGCGCTCCATCTTGTAGCGGTAGAAGGGGTCGGTGACATCGCGGCGAATGTTTACGGTGGCCATGGTTGCGGTTGGAAGTCGAGCTTGGTGGGCTGGTTCACTGGGGGTGCGGAGGATGGACGTCTATGGAGGAAGCGTAATCGCCGAAGACGGTCGAAAGAGACATGCAGTTAAATGCAGGCTCTTGTTGTTGTTGTTGGGGTTGGGTGTGGTGTGAACAGTGTCACAAGGCGAGGCAGACTAGTTAGCCGTTGTTGCAGTGGTGGATACTACAAGGACTCCGCGAGTTGCGAAATGGTTGCGGTTCGGGCGGAGGATCGCGTGCGAAAGCGTATCTTTGGCGCGAATACATATACTGCAGTTGTCGACAGATTGTGAGGACGGGTGGTCGATGGGTTTGGGGACGTCTGAGCGACGAGTGGCGGTTTGGTTTGGGAAGTCCGAAGGTTTGCGGACGACCGACGGACAGTGGCGAGGACAGGGCTGCGCAGGTGTTGTGTGGTGTGGTGTGTCTTTGTGCAGGCGGTGGCAGCGGGGCCAGACAGCGGAGTGTTGCAGGCGTGTAACACGCAATCAGTGTGTTGATGGTTTGGGAGGGGGGAGTGTGAGTGTGTGTGGAAGAAGAGAGGGAGGGGCGCGTGGGAGCAGAGAATTTAAAAGCGCGGCGGGTCGGCTTGGATGGGCCTTGTTAGCAACCTTGGAAGATTCTTAGCAACGGGCCCGGCGCCAAGCCCTGCCGCCTGTCGCCGTACGTCCCACGACCATTGCACACGTGGGACCACCACGCAGGATTTTGCGGCTTTAGGCTTTAGGCTTGACGGCGATTCTGTACGACTGAAACCCGCCATCATGCATCTACAGCTCATAATCATGGTAATAATCATGTATTTCAAGAAGTAGACCCGTCGAGGGTGGTCGGAATCCAGGAGGCCCGAATGCCCCCAACATTGAACAGTGACCCCGCCATCATCACAATCAACAGATCAACCTTTCAAAGTGCACCTGTTGATTGCCCCCGACAAAGAATTTTTCATCACTTGTTTGATCATCCCTCCTTGTGCTGAGGATCATTTCCTGCCGCTAGTCCCGTTGCTTACTATTACTATAATCCCTGTGACGCGGGGTTTGCTCGACTTCCATTTGGAGACATACAATATCGGGTCACGGGATCTGACTATTCACCGGACGCACCTTCCACTCCCTCTACGTGCCTTCTGTAGGTGCCCACAGTCATTGCAATTTTGCCCTCTTCGTCATCTCCTTTCATTTTCTCGTCTTCCCTCAACCTTCTACTCTCCATTTTCCCTTTCTCATCCTTCTGCGTCATTCGTGCCCCGCTTCTCCCCATGTCGCCCCTAAGCAATCTTCGTCCCGCAAGAAAATGCGTCGCACGAATACAGACCCATACTGTGCTCTACGTTGGGCATCTCCCTTGTCCGAGACTAACCTGAGCAGTACAATGGCTTCCCAGGTCGACTACTCCATCTACCTCGTCACTGACTCAACCGAACCCATCTTGGGCCAGCGTGACCTTGTCACCGTCGTCGAGGAAGCTCTGAAAGGAGGTATAGATCACCTCTAGTACACGTCCCCAGAAGGATGGACTGATAAATTTCAGGCGTGACAATCGTCCAGTACAGAGACAAGACCAGCGACACCGGCGATCTCATCAGGATGGGCAAGGCCCTTCATCAGGCATGTCAGAAATACAATGTCCCCCTAATCATCAACGACCGTGTGGATGTCGCTCTCGCAGTGGGCGCCGAAGGCGTGCATCTGGGCCAAGATGACATGAGGGTCCGGAAGGCTCGCGAGCTTCTGGGCCCAGACAAGATCATTGGCGCCACAGTCTCGAATATCAACGAGGCCCTCATGGCTGTTGACCAAGGGGCGGACTATCTAGGCATCGGGACCCTGTATGCCACCCAGACCAAGAAGAACACCAAAAATATCATAGGCGTCAATGGGGTCAGGGAGATCCTGAGGTATCTGGAGAGCCACGAGAATGAGAAACTGGAAAAAGTTAAGACTGTCTGCATAGGGGGCGTCAACATGGCCAATATCCAACTCATCAAGTACAAGCTTGTCACTACTGGCCGTCAGGATCCTCGCTCCCGGACCATCCTTCCGCGGAAGGCCATAGATGGCGTAGCCATTGTCAGCGCCATCATGTCACATACGGTTGACCCTCAGAAGGCAGCAATCGATCTTAAAGAGGCATGGAACACTCCACCCCCGTTCGGACGACCTACCGACTTCCAACCACCGTGGGATCTTTCCCCCTCCGGAGAGATCCAAGTGTTACGGGCAGCAACGGAGCGCTGCGTATCCAACGTGCACAAGGCCTCCCCGCTCTCCCACAACATGACCAACACGGTCGTCCAGAACTTCGCCGCCAGCGTTGCCCTTGCCATCGGCGCCTCCCCCATCATGTCCAACAACGGGGCGGAAGCCGAAGATCTCGCTGCTCTCAGAGGCGCCCTCGTCATCAACATGGGTACCTCCACTCCACAGACACTGGCGAATCAGCACCAGGCCATACAGGCCTACAACAAGCTGGGCAGGCCCGTTGTCCTCGACCCGGTGGGAGCGGGAGCCACCGCTGCAAGGAAAGAGGCATTGCAGGGCCTCATGGACAGCGGCTACTTTGATGTCATCAAAGGGAACGAGAAGGAGATCCTCGCCGTCGCCATCGCGTCCGGTTGCGTACCGAGCACAAAAGGCGGCAAACAGCACGGCGTCGACAGCGGCGTCTCCACACTGTCCGTCATAGAGAAGGCGTACTACGTCTCGTATCTCGCCGCTCGGGAGCGCAACATTGTGCTCATGACGGGCGCCACGGACGTCGTCAGCGATGGCGTTCGCACCTATTTCATCCACAATGGGCACCACTATCTAGGACTTGTGACGGGGAGTGGATGCACGCTGGGGACGACCATTTCGGCGCATCTGGCTGCGAATCCGGAGGATAAGCTGTATGCTGTTGTGGCTGCCCTCCTCCACTACGAGATTGCGGCCGAGGATGCGGCGAAGAGGGCGGATGTGCAGGGTCCGGGAACCTTTATCCCGGCGTTCATTGACGAGTTGTGGAAGAGGAGGAACGATGTGGTTGAGGGGAGACCTGCGTGGATCCAGCGAGCAGATGTGGTGCCGTGGGCCCTGAATGCGCCCCGTGACATGGCCCTGTTGAAAGACTATTAGAAGGAATGGCAGGACTATAGCTGTACATATTCTGGCGTCAGGTATTACGAATTAGCAAAAGTAGTAGTCTATATTTCGCACCGAAGGAACAACAACGAACGGTCATGTACAACAGTGTTGTGTGGTTCTACAGCCATATCTACAGCCTCGACAAATCTATCCTTTAGCGTCTTGTAATAAACAGACTCATCGCGGGACTCTCCTGGAACTGCCTCGACACGCTGCCGTACTTGGCCTGCCACGCGAAGAAGTACAGCAACGCCGCGAGGGGTTGCCCGACGATGCAGAAGGAGACCCAGAAGATCATGTTGCCGGCGACTTTGCCGCGGATGCCCTTGATCTTCTGGATGATGTCGGTCAGGACGATGAGGGGGATTTGGAACATCATGCCCGCGAAGGCGACGCCTGGAGAGGGATTATTAGTACATGGACGGCACGATCGTTGGACGTGAGGAAACGCTCAACCTACCAATGATGTTATGCGTCGGAATGCCCACCAGCAACTCATGCAGCACGCCGGAAATGAAAAACACGACCATCTGCGCGACCGCCTTCGGACACCCCCTCGCCACAAGCGGACTATACACATGCCTGCGCATGAAGTTCGTGACGGGCTTATTCCACGTCGTCCAGTACGTCCGGATCGAGCTGACATTCCACCAATCGCCGTAGAACTCGCGATCCGCGAACGTCATGACCTCGGCCAGGGCATTCAGGAAGGACTGGAAGACGGCGAAGAAGCCGCACAGCCAGCAGAAGAGCGAGATGGTGCTGAGCTTCATGACGCGCTCGGAGATGGAGACGAGGTCGAGGGTGGAGATCTTGTCGAGCGAGTTGCGCAGCAGGGGCGCCGCGTACTGCGCCGAGGCGATCCAGATGATGATGCTCAGGCCGATGCATTCGGCGACGCGCTTGAGGACGAAGGTCCAGCGGATGTGCGAGGTGCGCGGGTACACGGGCTGGTAGACGAGCGTCGGGGCCCACCAGAAGTAGCACAGGTTCTTGAGGTTGATGTTGCGGGGGTAGGGGCAGGATTTGTAGAGGTCCGGGAGGGCTTGCGTGTAGCTGGGGTGCAGGTAGGCGTGGCGGAGGTCGCGGTTTGTGAGGGCGTAGGAGCAGCTCTTCAGCCAGACGATGACGGCGTGGAGCTCGCAGATGGTGCCGATGCCCGGGTGGTAGATGTCGTAGTAGACGACCTTGGTGGCGTAGGCGAGGCCGATGGTCGCGTTGATGCCGTGGCAGAGGGCGATCAGGTACCAGGTCAGTCTGAAGCTGCGGAGGTCTTGTCGCTGCTTCTCGGGCGTGTTGGGTTCTTCCTCCCCAGAGCGCTTCATGCGGGCCACGGCGGCTTTGGCGCGGTCGGCCGCGACATATTCGATCAGGTAGGCCACGAAAAGTTGGAAGGGGACGAGGCAGTAGAGGTAGAGGCCGTTGAGCACGTCTTGGCGACGGTAGTCGTGGCACTGGATGCAGATGAGGACGCCATACTGGGAGGTGTCAGCATGTGATTTGATTACTGTGGAAAAAACCATACTTTTCGGAAATTCTCAATCATCAACCGAAGATTGGACACGACTGTGATTGAGTCAGTATTGGGAATTCATGGTGAACAGAAGAGCTGGAATGCGTACTCAGAACCAGGACCATGAGGTTCCGGAAACCCACGAAGCTGGGAGCCTCCTCTGCATCCTGGCTTAAGCGCGAATTGCGCTTCGAGGCGTGTGTTGCGAATACGTGCGCATACTTGGTCCCTGGGCTCCGGCGCGTGGTACTGTTGCCTGCTTGCTTTGTGGATGTGGAGTGGGAGGATGAAGCAAGGGACGAGGCGTTCTCTGGCATGGTTGGGTACGTAGCGCTGCTGTCAATGGTGGAGGTCTGCGTTGCCATGATCATTTAGCGGAGGATGGGACGGGCCGTGGAATTGGAACCCCCGGTTGGACGATCCCGGCTCCTGATATCTGGTTTGTGGTTGGGGTTGCGGAAAGGGAGTGGTGGGTGAGGAATTTGGGGCAGTCGACTATTGCGGTAAGAGGCGGGAGAGAAATCTCATCGGAATGGAGGTTGCGAGGATGCAAGCGGCATGTGAAGGACAGCCGATGCGGATGGCATGGGGCGCGGGTGGCAATGATGAGTTGGAGGCAGCATGGTGCAGAACAGGAGCAACGGAGCGGGCCAGCGATAGATAGGGCCTGGGGAATGATGAGGTGGGCCGAGAAAGTTGTTGGGGCAGCTTGAACGCTAGGATGCTGGGATGTGAACCTGAAAAACGTCTGCGGGGCTTTCCTCGACTTGAGGCGGTGTGGCGGTGTTCTTGTGGCGGTGGTGGCTAGTGACGCCAAGCCGATTGTACAGGAGCGCTCCAACAGCCCAGGAGCGCACCCCAGAGCTCCCGGAGCGCTCTGTAGCACTCCCCAGCCCTCCGCAGCGCTCCGACAGCACTCCGCAGCACTCCGACAAAGCCATTCAACGTCCAGAGGCCTGCAGTTGCCCAACTTCCTCCTCTGCTCCTTCTACTCATGCTTCCCTGCCGGTAACAACTTCCAGGATGGATCGCGGTGAATACCATCCTCCTCATTACGAGGGTGGCCAGCGCCCCAGACCCAAACGTAAGTCCATTCTTTGAACATTTATATTCTTCACTGCTTGCAATGGTTGGACTATGTCTTTATATGCTCGATTCCGTCCCCCGCGCATGGTATACTCCTTCTTCAAGCGTGTGTTCGGATTCAAAATCTGTATGCCACTGAACTCACATCTTCACAGGTGCTGTGACCGACTATGGATCCACCACCGTCCAATGGATGCGGAACCGCCGTGCAAGATACAAACATGCCCCAATCCTCGACATGGAGCGCCCGAGCGCAAGCTACATTGTCGATGTGAGCTCGTCCCCCTAGATTCCGCTGACGTCGTTAACGATCAAGCAGATGGAACCGCCCTCCGCTCGACTGACAAGTGCCGCTGAATCTATACCCGCCAAGGCACTCCACTCCTCCCTTAATAAAGTCAAGCATCCCATCAATGTGGTCAAGTGGACCCCAGAGGGCCGTCGTCTACTCACCGGGTCCACCAGCGGAGAGTTCACCTTATGGAACGGCATGGGCTTCAACTTCGAGACCATCATGCAGGCACACGAATCCGCCATCCGCTGCGTTGCCTATACTCACACTGACGACTGGCTCCTTTCCGCCGACCAGAATGGAATCGTCAAGTACTGGCAGACGAACTTCAACAATGTGAAAGAGATTCAAGCCCACTCAGAAGCCGTCCGCGGACTTGCCATAGCTCCCACGGATGCAAAATTCGTCACGGGCGCCGATGACACGACTTTGAAGATCTGGGACTTTGCAACCAGTTCCGAGCAATCCACATTGACGGGACATGGCTGGGAGGTGAAGTGTGTCGACTGGCATCCCCACAAGGGCTTATTAGTGTCTGGCTCCAAAGATCACACAGTCAAGCTATGGGATCCTCGCAATGGCCGCTGCTTGACGACCCTTCACGGACACAAGAATAATCTGTCCGAGACAAAGTTCGAGCCCACCCAAGGAAATCTCCTAGCCACGTGCGCCCGCGACCACACGACCCGCATATTCGACTTGCGCATGATGCGCGACGTGCTATTGCTTCGCGGACATGACAAAGACGTCATAACAGTGACGTGGCATCCTTTGCACCGGAATTTGCTATCCACCGGCTGTGTTGACGGCAGTATCAATCATTACCTCCTCGATGAACAGAATCCGCCCCCTGGCGTGGCGAGAACTCTCTCACCATATGATACCCACGATCCTCAGAATGCCCCCGTCCAAACCATATATCCCGCTCACTCGATTCGGCATGCTCACGATTTCACCGTCTGGACACTGGACTGGCACCCGCTAGGACACATCCTGGCCTCTGGTTCGAACGATCGTGTGACACGCTTCTGGACTCGGCCTCGACCGGGAGATGTCTCGTTCGTAAACGACCGATATCACATTGGCCAGGCTGCCGCCGAGGCTCAGGGCACCTGGGATCGGAACCAAAACCGGAGACAGATGCGTGAGGAAGAAGAGCAGGAGGCGGAGGATGAGGCGGAGGGTCTGGTGGACCAGAAAATGCCGTCGAAAAATGCACCTATACCTCCTCCTGGCGCAGTCCTTCCGGGTCTCAACACCGCCATCGATGGCACAAGCAGCGCACTCCCTGGTATCGGTGGACTGCCGGCGCCTCCTCCAAACCTTCCAGCAGGCTTTCCTCCACCACCGCCCCCAGGAAGCGTCCCGCCATTCCCCATGGATCCCGAGTGGATTCGCAAAAAGATCGAGTCCGGAGAACTTCCCCCTCCACCACCCCCAGTGCCCGGTGCTATGCCAGGTCATCCACAATTCCCACCACCGCCGTTCCCCGGAAACTTTCCCTTCGCGCCACCCCCGCCTCCTGGCATTGCTGGCTTCCCTCCTGGCGGCCCACCACCGCCGGCCTTCCCTCCTCAAGGATTCCCTGGTTTCCCTCCCCCGCCGCACGCAGGTGTTTCGGCGCCTTCGCCAGTAGCGAATGCTTCGGCTGCTGCAATGACAGCGTCGCAGGCCGCTGGTGGCGCGAACGGTGCTGCTGTGAGGAGACGCGCACCACTGCCTAGTCAGCAGGATAGCCTGAAGGAGGTGATGCGGAAGGGGGAGTACAGGCGTGCTAGGTAGTGCTTTGGGCGAGCACGCGAGCATTAGCCGTACTATGGATTGATTTTGAAGTACTTTGACGTTCATATTCGTGAGGTTCAGTCGTTGTTATCCGTGAGATAACAATTCGGTCGCTCTGAAAACCTGAATTCATGGGCTGCTTCTATGATATAGCAGGACTCTCCGGGAAGCGTAGATCGGGGATAAAGGAACGTCAGAGCGATCAGTCGAGTGCAGAGGACGATTAGCAGGAAGCCGAAAGCCCGTCATCGAAGATGACGAGGCCGTTGAGATTGGAAGTCGTCGCGGGACTTGGACCTTGTTCCAGTGCAACGGCCTGGGATACGGTAGCAGCAACGAGGGTAGGTCTGGATTGAGAGAGCTATGATGTAGTGCGCGCGCATTCCTCTTGGGGAGTTGAATATGAGGATATGAATGGATCAATGGCGGGGTCTGGTAAGTCTCCACGGGATTGGCGAATGGCTGGAAGGTTCGCTGCACGATATCCCGAATGGTTTCGTGCCATGGGGTGGTTGAGGAGATAGACTATGGTAGAAGTATTGCTATCGGCGCTTATATCCACACGGAAATTTGCGCACGTACTCTCGACCCACGGTCTCCAATCGTCGTCTTCGACATTCCGGTCGTGATGTCGATTCAAACCTGGGAGGGCGGTTCGTGTTGGATTCCATGCATTCATATACTCCGAGAAGGAATTAATCTGTCTAATTGAGAAAGCATCAAATAAGAAAATGCCTGCTATTCCAACATCAAGAGACGACCGCTCCTAAACGCCGTCTTGCCCATGTATATGTGGACTCAGAATATGGGATCCAGGCCTTGTACAGGTCCCGGATTCCACGGCGACGTCCAACCAGGGAAAGTTCCACATCTCAAATGTGGACTAATGTCCGCCGGTCGTGGGCAGCTATACGGAATATGTCAGTGACTTCCTTCGACGAAAATATTTAGAGTGAGTCACTTACACCCAGGTACACCTTGAAAGAGTCGTAGATGAGCCATTGGAATGCCTGTATAATGGGTCAGTCAATCGTGCCGAGATATGCAGACGCATGTCGCGCAGAGACAGGGGAACGAAACAAAGGAAAAGTTAATCGTACCGTCAATGTCCCAATCATGAAGATACGAACCGGCAGCCCGTTCCACAGGCCCCTAAACCCAATGTTGCTGTATATCCTCGACATCGCCTGCCCCGCGCCCTCGCCAGCCTTCCGATCACTATTAAGCTTCGACACCATGACATCTACACCGCAATTAGCATTCATCCTCTCCCAAAACTCGTCACCTCAACACCTACCAGCCGGATGGCTCACAACCGCACATCCAATCCCAGCAATATACCCCCCCAAGAAGCTGACCCCCGTCTGCTGCAACCCATTATACGCCTCCTTGGGCTTCCCCAGGAACCGATAAATCCGACTGACCGCCTCCTCGAACGTCGCGAACTTGACCATCGTGTACGGTATCTGCCGTCCCCACAGCGGATACAACCCCTTATACAACCCCGCGTACCCCTCCTGCGCGACGATCTTGCCGAACCCCTCGCGCAGACTGTGCGCGTACGGCGGCAACGTCGTCTGCATGCGCACCTTGATCGCCTCCCACGGGCACAGCGCCATGTCCGCGAGGAACTCCGCGGACGCGCTCGCGGCGAGGTACACGAGCGTCTTGTTGGCCCCCGGGGCCAGCCTGTCGCCGTACAGGTACTTGAAGACTTCGTAGAAGCCGTATTTCCCCGCGCCCTGGAAGGCGTAGCCGACCAGGGTGGGCGACCAGCCGAAGAAGACGCCGCGGAGGCCTTCTGCCGAGTAGATCATGCGCCAGGCTTGCGTGTTGGATTTGTAGAGCGTCGAGTTGACTTGGCGGCGGCATTTTACCTGTGGAGGGTGGGTTAGGGGATGGGAGAGCTGGGGAGAGGAGGAGGGGGAGGTACCAGGTCGAGAGGTGTGACCATTGTGTGGGTTGGGCCGCAGGCTGTGAAGGTTGGTGTCAGTGAGTGGTCTTGAGGTTGGAAGAGGATGGATTATACCAATTACGCCGCCGAGCGTGCATGCTGCAAAGTATGAGCCTGAGTATAGCTCAATCTCGCGCTGAGGCTTCAGTTGTCCCAACCTTTCCGCCATGTTTCCTCGGAGATTAAGGTTTACTGCTGATTAGTGCAAGGCCTGGATGGAAGAGAAATTAGATCTCGGTTCTGGAGATGTAATAATCGTTCAATTATTCGATTTTGCCCTTTAACGAGAGAGATATAGTGGGAAAGGGAAGAGAAATCAAGATGCGTCCTTTCTTCTTTTGTTGTCCCAGGTCCTCGGCCGGCATGTTGTTGGAATGACGTCGTTGTTCCTAGTGGATCCCCGGGTACGCGGGTGTGGCTGAACTAGCGCGAATCGGACCACTCCAGGGCTGCTTTCCACCACCACAACAAACACTTGTCAGGATTTGTCACCGTTCCGTCAGCTCCAATACATATATCTGCAGACAACTCACTTCGGTAGGAGATAAGACTGAAGAGGGCCGGCATATGCATACGACGTAACGATGGAGGTGCAATAAAGTTGATACTCGATTCCCCACGATATTAGGATGTTGAAGAATTCCAAAACCGGCCATCCATACAATAAGATAGTGATGCGCCTCTCCGAGGCTACAGACAGACAGACAGACAGACTCTATGTTGAGTGAGAAGCAAAACACCTTCAGACATGCAAAGTCCCGTATTCGGTTCCTCCATCATCCATACGTATCGCCCCCAAATATTCCCAAAAGAGAGACCAACGCCAAGGAGCCCAAATGATGGATGCTAGGAACGCTCAATGACAGTGACAACAGAAAGCGACAAAAGAACAAACCAAACGACAGAGGTATCACTGATGCAGCAATGCTTTCAAGAAGTCCAAGCTTCTCCGTCTTGACCTGACCCAACAACTCTAGCGCCTGTTTTGCAAACCAAGATCACACATGCCCGTACCGTAACATAAGGGTAAATCATAGAGGTCGACGTAATCAAGGCGCAAGAGACATACCGACGTGCGGGCCTAGGGAGGCGTCTTCGGCGTCAGTCATGGCAACATCTTCTCCCTCCTGGTTCCCGTCTTGCGGGTCTGTCCGCGGCAGCGCTGCGGAGTGGGGTCTCCTCCATTCGTCGTATTCCATGCTAGGGTTTGGGAGGCGCGCGCTGTGCGATCGCATCTCCTCGAACTCATCTTCTGGGGGCGTGAACGACCAAACCTGGATTTCATTAGTGATCCACTCGAATAAGTCAGTATTCGTGAACTCGCCTCCATGATGGTCCGGCCACCTCTGTTCGCCATAATCACACACTTCTCTTCTTCGAACACAACCCTCCATACGGATTCTGCGGGCGTGCTCAACTCCCGCACAAGGGTCCCTTTCTTGAGGTCCCAGATCTTGACGCGGCCGTCGCTACCTCCAGAGACGATTCTTTGGTTATCGAATTGGAGAGATGTGACCGAGTTATCATGAGCCGCCAACCTATGGATGGCTTGGTAATCGGTCAAGGACCACACACGGACACTGCCGTCGCTACCGCCGGTAACGAGAATGTCGTCGCGCATCTGCAGCTGGCCGACTAGGGAGGTGTGGCCTTGGAGAACAGACAAACATCTCCTGTAATGGAAAGGTCAGCAAGAACTGTTCACAGAGCGAGCAAGATCCTAAAGTGATGCAACTTACCCGTCGCTCGGATCCCATATCCGCACGCTAGTGTCAAGACTACCCGTTGCAATCTTCTTTCCATCAAATGCAACAGCGTAAATCTGGCTGAAATGACCAGTAAGAGTGCGTAAACACCGCCCCTCGGAAATGCTCCATATCTTCGCCGTCGTATCATAACTGCCGCTGACAACGATATCGCCGTGGATCTCGAGACATCGGACGCTCGCCTGATGTCCAATGAGTACATGCTTACACAGCCCTTTCTTTAAATCCCAAATGCGGAGCGTAGTATCTCTCGAGCCGGAAATAGCAGTGTTTGCGTCGGACATCTTCAAGCATCTGACCGTTGATGTATGCCCCCGTAAAGTGAATTGTGGAGTCCTAGGAAAGTCAATGGCTGTCATATAAAGCCGGAAAATCATGGAAAACATACCCTGTCGCTAGATTCCATACCCTCACATCTCTGTCGCACCCACCAGACACTAGGAGATCTCGCCATGGGACCATTGCCCAAACCCCCATAACGTGTCCTTGGAGTGTCTTCTGATGATGCCCGTTGACATCGAAGACGTGGATCTTGGCATTGTCGAGCGCAACAACAATATACTTCTTCGTCAGGTGTAAGCTTGTCACAACGCCTTGATCTGGGGTTATTTGACGAGCATCGCAGCGTCCCCCAGATCTCCACGCCGTCTCCACCATATATTTTTGCTTGAAATGCGAGCGGTACGTCGTCGGTCGTGGTCGCCGTTGGGACAACATCCTCTTTGCCCCACGATCTAGGCTTTGCGTGCGCAATCCCTCGGAAGGAGACGGAGAAGGGCCAGCGAGATGTTCCTTCATCATAACATCTCCCAGCCGGGGTGTGCGGTCGGCTGGACCCCAGCCGGCAGGCCTGTCCTCCACACCCCCCTCCCCAATCTCCTCTTCCTCGTTATTCTCCTCTTTAGATAATGCGCGGTACGAGAACTTTTTGCACAACGACCTCCACGGCGTGTCATCGCTGACCAATTCGCGCCACTTCCGGGAGACTTGAGACGCTCGCGCAAGAGACGTGGGATCGTCGACGTATTCCAGAACCTGGAGCGGTCAGTCCATGAAAGCCCAGAATCCAAACAAATAGCGACAAACCTTCAAACACAACTCGGTGGGAAGGGTCATGAACGGATCCTTCTTTAACCTCGGGCCCACGAACTCCGCCACAAAGCTCAACTCATGGCTTTCGCACAAGTTGAGGAGTTCACCAAGAAGACGTAACCGCTCGCCCCCATTCATGTCTTTGAAGAGAGTTCTGATATTCTTGATCTGGGAGTCTTCATGCTCCGCAGCCGTGCTCCAGTCCGGAGCGCGTTGGTGGGGGGTAGGGCTCGGGGCTGGCGTTGGCGGTCTTATGGTGCTGTTCATGGCTCCTGGGCTGGAGGTCAACGTAAGGTTCTTCGACCGTGACAACCTGCTCTGTCTCCTCGGGCGCCCCGTGGAGGAGCTTGCCATATCTGTGTCGCTGTCCATGACGATCAACTCCTGCGGACCCAGCTGGCTGATTGCCGGCTCAGGGTTCGCCAGTGCGCAAAGACAGCGTCCTCTTCAAGTCCAAAAACCACGGGAGAGCAGTTACAGCGCAAATGATATATGGATTCGAAAGACGGCTTCCTTGCGTCCCGAAGGTTCGGTGGAGGAGGGCGCTAAGGTTTCGACACTCGCGGGTAAGATGACGGGACGGGTGTGAGGGGCAACGTCGTTTGGAACGCAGTCAATACATGGTTAACAAGAGTGCGCAAACGTAGAAGAGCCAGGAAGAGCGCGGCGGGCTCGAAAAACGTAAAAGGGCCGTGAGGGCGTCAGGCCATGATTACAGGATTCACGCTCACACCAAACGAACCGTTGACTAAGCGACCAGGTCACGTGGAAACCCCTGCGGCTGACCCTCCTAAAAACCGGAAACACCTCCTGAGTCCTGACGTTTGTTTGAGAATGACATGCATCAGACCCAAAGTAAGCCTGCTCGAAACCTTCGCGACCAAAAATAGCCGTTGTTCCTGGATGGCGTCCTCTGGCCTGTCACCACTGAGCTGAACTCCCCTATCCGAGGTCTGTGGAACGCAGTCCATCCGCTCTTCAGCATCGAGGGCGTGGTAGCATAAGAATACGGCGTTTGTTTCCCTATATTAGCTGGGGGTTGAACTTGCTCAATCCAGAGGGCGAAACCGGCTTGCTTCGATTGCGTTGGAAATTAATTGCAAACCGGGCCACACCTGGCGACGTAGGCCCAGAAGGTGGTCAGCTTGGATACACCCCCGGGGCCCATTCAACCCATGCTTGCATGGCTGGGAAACGGACCCCCGCTACACTTGACCACACATTCTGCACGCATTTACGTCGATGGCAAACTTATTGATCTCCTTTTACGCAATGCTAACCGCTATGCAATTCCTATATACACAAAGAATTCAATCAACATAGATGCAATCACCAATCCTCCACCCCCTCTCCACACCGCCGAACTAGCAAGTGCTGACCCTAGGCCCAGGGACGGTGTAGCTGTTGAAGTTGTTATAGATATTGGCGGTATATCCCGGATCCGTCTTCTTGACATGTCCGGGGATGCTCACACCGCTGAACGTCCTCGATCCGCTGCCGGTGACCTTGACCTGGGCTATTATGGAGTCAGCGCCTGAACGTTGAAGCTCAAAGCAACATTCCGGACTTACCGCAAGAGATATAGAACTGAGGCAAGGCGCCTGGGTTGTGGATCGCCAACTGCTCGATACGTAGCAGATAGTCTCCGGGAGCAATGCACGAGGGAATCTGCGCGCTGTAGCTCTGCTCCAGATCCCATGTGCCGCCGGGGAACTTGGGCCCGATCTCCTTGATCTTGAACCAGGGCGTGCTACCGTCGGCCTGAGCCGCATCGGCGACTTTGGTCATGTAGCTGTTTGGGTAGGTCAGTGCGAAGTACTCTCCAATAAAACAGCTGGACGGCAAACGTACAAGGAAACGGGTCCTTGGTGATAGACGGCGACGTCGGCTGTGAAGGTGATGGAGGAGCCAGCAGGGACCGACACGGTGGAGGTACCACTGCCCGAGCCACCACCGACATTGCAGCGGAGGTCGGGAGAAGAGAGGTCAGTGACCGGGGAGTTGTTGTTGGTGTTCTTGCGGATATTCTGGTAGACACCGCCCTCGACTCCGTTGGCCGTGAGACGTTGGAAAATATCTGTTGATGTCAGTTCATGATTCTGGACCCACATTGAAATGAGGAAACCTCAAAACGCCAGTATATCGAAAGAACAATTGGCTTATACGAAAGGATCAAATAGCAGTATACGTACAATGACCGTTCACCCCGCTAAGCAAAAGCGACGCAACCGCAACAGCAGAGAAGGACTTCATTTTGGCAGCAAATATACTTTGAACGAATAGATAGATTGGAACAACCCGCAAAACAACAGCGATCATCCCCTTCCTCTCTGTCTTTTATATCTCTCCTTACCCACCCCAGCACCATCCCTATCAATAAATAAATTATCCACTGGCAAAATTCCCACTCCACCATCCAAGGAAATACTTCTAGAAACCCTTCCCTGCTAACACACCTTGCCCATCCTGTCGCGATCATCTCGACACCCCTTCAATAGCCATGACAGTCTATTCATGTGCAGCGTAGCATATCTTGTCCTGTCCCCAGTTAATCCGTCTCGCTTCCAGTCATGGCCCGCATGGACAACCGCCAGGCTCGACGTCCCGATATTCCTATAGCAGTCTGCAACGTGCTAATCTCCTACTTAACGTCACAGATGGGATTGACGTTCGTCCTCCAATCGCAATCGGCGGAAGCGTGAAGAACTTGTGAATATGTGCAGCTAATATCCACTCCTGTCAGGGGTGTCCACCCCGTTGCAAACATCTACCCAGTGGTACCCTAGGGTATGCATGGGAAAATAGAAAAAACACTGGTAGGGTAGGAAAGACGGTTGTTTACCGCATGGCGAATGCCACAAAAGCTTGACACTCCGGGGTTACCAGATGTCGGATGAAAATGCGGGGTTCGTGTTCGCGAAGAGCGGGAATAGGGTGGGAAATAGGGATGGCGTGGGCGGTGGATAGATTAATTCCAGGGATGCGTGGGAAGTTGATCCCCGTTTTGAGGTGGCAGGTTGGGTAACGATCAAGCAGGTGAGATGGGCTGGGGACGATCAATTCTCCCGAAGACAGAGTCGCATGGAGGCGCGTGGTGGAGTGTGGAAGACTAGAGTTGGCCAGAAGCTGGGGTAGAACGGGATCGGATCTCGGGAGAATACGCTCAGGAGGTGAGGAGGCCTGCATTCCGAAGGTATGTTCACGTTACATGAAAGTCATGGTCTGGGGACTGGAAAGTTATCATCAGGGACTATTCGTAAATGCACGGCAAAATGACTCCCGAACGAAAGCGAATACAACACAGGATCATGCATTTTCCAACAAGCCCACTCGAAATGGTATTCGCTTGTCTCGCGAAAATGCTCAGATAAATGGTATAAACACAAGTATAGCTAGATTCAGCCCTCACCACCTGAAGCATTCTCATCCTCAGAGTCCTCCCACTTCTCCTGGATCGACTTATTCGACAGCTTCTTCGTGGCTTCTATGCCACCAGAAGTCAGGTAAAGGAAAGTCGGATCCCTATAATTGTCCAGATGTGTGAAGAACGAGTTGAACCTACACTAGTTAGCGACGTTCTCCTTCCGTCATTGAAGGCGACAACTTACTGATTCCCCTGCGCCTCTTCCCGGAAGATGCGCTGATAGATCTCTCGCTCCTTGAAATCCTCAATTTCCTTGTTGTACTTGTTGAAGTCAATTTTTTCCCGCCCATGCTGAGACGCCTGCTTCTCATTGTACGAGTCGAACACAGGCCGCTCAAGAAGCAAGCCCAGACCCGGGGCCTTGGGAATGCGAACCGTAACGTTACCGAACGATTCCTCAATGATGGAAGGGTTGGTGCCACAGCGCACCGTCAACGCGGCCATGCCCACCATCTTACGGATCTGATGCATCATGAAGCTCTGTCCATGCACCTTCAATGAAAGCCATTCCGTGTCATTGATGATGATGGGTTTTTCAGCGACCTGGAAGGACTTGATGAATCTCTGCGCTGAGTGGTCGTTGAACTTCTTCTGCACCGTGTAATTATGAAACTTATGCGTCCCAAGGTAGATATTCAAAGCATCCTGGACGCGCTTCTGACGCTCGGGCGATATACGATACGCCTTTTTGGCGCCCATGTATGCCTTCTTAAGGGCCTTGACGGCCGCCTCGAGTGCGGACTTGTTGACGGTATTTTCTGGGAGCGACACACTGCCGTCGGTGGAGTCATTCAGCACCAGACCAGGCTCTTGCTTCCGCAGATTGTCTATCGCTTCCTTGGTCTCCTCATCCGCCGCCCTTTCTGCCACTTGCTCGACGGTCCCACTCTCATTTGGCGTTTCGGATGCCTCTTTCTTCGCCTGCTCTTCTTCCTGCAGGTCAATAGACGCATCGATAACAGGATCGGGCTCGCTAGCATCTGTAGCTTCGGTGGTATACAGCGCTTCTTCCACCAGCGGCCGTATTGAATCATCGAGGGATTCCAGAATCGGCTTGATGTACTTCTCTTCGACCTCAGGCCAGAAATGAGCAACCTCGGCTTGCCGACTTAGATACCCTTCCATGTCCCCTTTCTGTTCTGCATACTCGGCCAGCTTCTTCCCCATGAAGCTCGAGGGATGTGGTGGAAGGAAGGAGTGCGTCGGAATGAGATATTCGTACCATCTCGAGTCGCACGCCTGGTAGCAGCTGAAGGAGCCGGTGGTCCGCTGGATGCCCCATATCCGGATTTGAGGGGACAAATGGCTATTGATCTTCTCTGCAATGTTCTCGTCCTCGATGATCAGCTTCAGCGATATGACATTCCCGGCGGCGTGGACACCCTTATCGGTACGAGCGCAGCGTACAAGAGAGGATTTTTTGGGGTCATCGGCGTTCGCCTTGGAAATGGCTCCGGCAGCGACGAACGCATTGAACAGGTCGCCCTCGATCGTCTTCTGCTTGTGGTCGATCTGCATGCCCTTGTATCCTGTGCCAGAGTAGCCCAGGAGGACCGCAACCTTGCGTTTCGGCCGGCGTTCCTCAGCATCGACCTCTTCCTTGGGAAAGGCCGACGGTAATATTGATCCCTCATCTGCGCCATTCTCCTGTTTCCGCTTATTCTTCTCCTGTTGTTCCTCGTTGCGACCGCGCCGATCTAATTGCTCGCGACTTGCTTAGTTAGAGAAGCACGACTGTGGCCGACAGGTGAGCTTACAAATGCTCATTACGTCCCATATTTCTCTTCTTATTAGGGTGGCCCTTGCTGCCGTGCTGGAGGTGCCCGCCGCGACCCCGACCGCCACGGCGGTTGCGGTCGTCGAACTTGCGCTTCTTATCGCCATGGGGAGCATCGCGTGCGGAATTGTCCTGTGCTGGTGCACTTGCCGCAGGAGCTGCGGCATTCTCGGAAGGGTGCTCCATTTTGAGGAGCAGACACGCATGGAGGAAGAATGGTGAAAGATGAACGGTGAAGGTGAGGTCGTATGAATTTCTCGAAGAAATTCTTGGCGCAGAGTCGTCCCCACACTGGACCCCTGCAACTAGCCCGCCCGATTGACCGACCGCCTTACTCACCGCCCGCTAATTAGGACCTCTGGCATCACTTTGTCCGCGAGGCTTCACCTTCGAACTTACCCTCTCCATCATCCAACTCCCACACTCTTTTAACGGCCTCCGCCATGGCTAACGTGGATCCTCTAGGGCTGGCCAAAGTCTTTGTTAAGACGGTCGCCCGCATGTTCTACGAGACGGAGCACATCGTCATCGTTGACGCTCTCGTCTTCCATGGCGCGTAGGTGTCTTTGACGCCTGACAACTAGAGTGGGCTGACAAGCTGCTAGACTCACGACGGCGGACCTCTGTCTAGTCCTTGACTGGGGCAAGAACTCGAAGGGGGTGGGCAAGTTCATCGGGAAACTGAAGCAGGGCGGTCTGATCTCGACGTATGTCTCCCAGTGTCGTCCCACCGTGTTCTTAAGACTAACCTCCCCAGCCACACGCGCCAGGAGATGCGGGAGGGTGCTATGAAAGCCATCAGCCGCGACTACTTCTACATCGACTACCGGAGAGCGATCGATGCGACAAAGTACCGACTCCATATGCTGGATGAGCAGATAAAGAAGGATGCGGCGCCGACCCAGGAGAAGAAAGAACTGCAGTGCAAGCGATGCAAATCACAGTTTACCCATATCGAAGTCATGGATTGCATCGACCATCTGGGCCGGGAGAGTGGATTCCTCTGCAAGGTGTGCAACTTCCCTCTCGTCGAAATCGACACCGAGGGCGACACGGACAGCGGAGATATCCCTGCCAAATTTAACAAGTTCTTCGGCCCTCTCCTCAAGCTCATGCAGCAGGTTGATGAGGTTGTCATCCCCGCAGTGGAAGGCCATGACGCTGTTGAAGGAGCGGTGGAGCTCCCACGGGATAAGGAGATCAACCCCGTCGCAAGACACGAGGTGGTGCAACCGAAGGCCGCTAAACCAACAACCGTCAAGGGAATGACCACCGTCGCGCCAGAGAAGATTGAGGTGTCGATAGCTACAGACTCGGAGTACAACGAGGCTGCCCGGGCCGCGGAGCAGGAGCGACAGGCCAAGATTGCAGCGCAGAATCTGCTTCCTGAGTGGCATACGAAGTCCACCGTCATCACCGATATCGCTAACGGGGTCCCAACGACCAAGACGGAGGCGAATGGTACGGCTGTCACTATGGTCCAAGCACAGGCTGTCGAGGAAAAGAAATACGAGGCGTCGCTCGATGATGTATTCGCTCAAATCGCGGCTGAGCAACGGGAGAAGGAGGCGAAAGAGGCTGAGGAGTCTTCTTCGGGAGAGGAAGAGGATGAAGATGAGTTTGAAGACGTCGTTGCTCCTTCTGCAGCACCTGAAGCCAAGCGACTCAGGCTTGAATCTTCAGCGGCCCCATCTCCGGCTAGTGGCCTGACGCCTGCTGCTTCCGCAGGTGATGGAGGAGACGAATCTGACGAAGACGAGTTCGTCGACGTTTAAAATAGAATTCAGCATAGCGACGGCGTTTCGGGATATACGGGACGGCGTTCAGTCTTTAACTACCTTGTTTATGGGGGACAGTGCGGACGACTGACAGCGTCTAAATGCTACGGTCAGGTGGGTATACTCTCTTGTACAACCATTGTCCTTTTTCTCAAGGAGCTCGGAAATGCATGGGCTGGGGTATACTTGGAGCTCGGGACGATGCAAAGACGCATTGTAAAAGGGCCATATTCGATCATTAAGGGTTAGCAACATAGACAATGGTCAACTTTCCATTCTCTGTCTGGATAGCCATATATGCTCAACGACTTTCCATGCATATGCTTCCAACCGTGATAGTACATTCATTTGCCAAGCCGATTTAAGCGAGCTCTACACCCCCACCCCCGCGCCATCTGTGGAAGTGTGCAAGTCCCCCGTCCGACAGCAATTCCAGGGCCACAAAAAGACGGGGAATATCAACCATGACCTCGTCTTCGAAATCGCTGCCGGCCCTTCTTGCGCAGACGTCCCTCGATGACCACGAAGAGATCCTAAAAGCCGCCAACGCGGCAATCAAGAAATCCAAAGCGGATGTGGATGCACACCATGCGAAAGCTGTTGCACTACTGAAGCTGGATCGCTATGAGGACGCGGTTAAGGTTTTCACGGATACGCCTCGGCTGCAGGAGAAAGCGCCGTTTGAGTATGCCTATGCACTGTACAAGTCGGGGGATGCTTCTCAGGCAGTGGAGGTGGCACAGAGGGATTCTTCGACCCGGGGTATGAAGCACGTTTTGGCGCAAGCAGTACGTGTTCAGACTTTGCGTGTAAGAAGGAAGCTAATTAGAATAGGCATATCGGTCGGAGAATTTCGAACAAGCCGCGGCGATCTATCGACAGCTCTCGAGCGACAGACATACCGATGAGGAAGCCGATATAAAGATCAACTGGAGCGCGGTCGACGCCCAATTGGAATGGTCTGGAAAGGGTCATTTGGCGCACACCAAGAAACCGGGTCGAGATGCCCTCCAGGCTTTCGAAACGGCATATAACACCGCTTGCGGATGCATTTCAAGGGATGAGTTGGCCCAGGCGGAGATTTGCTTGAAGCGCGCAAGAGGTATGCGAACACTGCGCTCATGGTCCTAAGGGATATGGCTAACGTTAACAGATCTTTGCAATGCGGCCGAAGATCTTACTGAGGAGGAAAAGAAGGCCGAGATCATGCCCATGACTGTACAGGAGGTGTACGTCCTCACTCGGATGGGCAGAATAGAGGAGGCTGAACAGCTGGTGACTACGATTCCCTTCGCCGAGATCAGAGAACTATCGACGCGCTACATTGCTCAGATCAACAGCATTGCCGCCTCCACCAAGCACACAAACCCGTACTGGAGCCAACGGCTTATGCACTCTGCGCCGAAACCTCCAAAGACCGACATGCCTTTCACATTCCAATCGGACATTCTACGCCAGGACGAATACGTTATCGACTTGATGGCCCACAAGGTTGCGGGAGTGATATCCCACACCTCGCGCCTCATCTCTGCGTCCCCGGCACCAACAACCTCCCCATCCATCAACACGGCCTCCGTCTTCAACGCAGCCGCCCACGCCCAAAACCTCTCCGAGAAAGCCGCCCTCAAGGAGATCCTGACCCTTCTGGAGAAACGCCCCAACGACATCGGCCTCCTCCTAACCATCACCCAACTCTACGTCCTCACCAACAACCTCGCCGCCGCAACCCAACTCCTCGAATCCTTCTTCAAGCGCCTCGAGCAGTCCGGCACCGCCTCCGATCTCGACGTCCGGCACGCTCCAGGGCTAATCGCTGTATTAGTCTCCCTCTACGTCCGACAAGGCCGGCACTCGCATTCGAAAGCCGGCCTCGCGAAAGCAGCGACATACTGGCGCCACAAGTCCGAAACGGCACCCAAATCCCTCATGGTCGCAGCCGGGACCGCGCTCCTGGAAACCCACAACCCGGACAGCATCGCCATGGCCGGCGAGATCTTCGCGTCCCTCTACGAGCAGGACAACAACGACCGCGCCGCCATCGCTGGCCTCGTCGCCGCTTACGCCCTCGCGGACCCCTCGAAGTTGTCCCCGGATCTAATCAACGTCCTACCACCCGTCGAGCGCCTCGTCTCCGATATCGACGCCTCCGCATTGGAAAACGCAGGTGTCCCCGGCTTACCCGCCACCTCTGTCACTCCAGCACCGGCCAAGCGGCCCGCTCCAGGTGGCAAGCAAGAAGAGGGCGCCACGAAGACGAAGCGGATACGCAAGTCCCGCATGCCGAAGGATTTCGTTCCGAACAGGACGATGGATCCGGAGCGGTGGCTGCCCATGCGGGATCGCACGTATTATCGGCCGAAGGGGAAGAAGGGGAAGAAGAAGATGGATGGGTTGACGCAGGGGGGTGCGGTGGTGGAGGATAAGGGTGCGGGTGCTGCGGGGGGTGCGGGTGCTGCGGGTGGAGGCGGTGGTGGAGGACAGAAGAAGGGGGGTGGGAAAAAGAAGGGGAAGGGAGGGAAGTGGTAGGTGGTAGATCATCGATGTCGAGGCGTGGATGAGGATATGTTTAGTAGATATGGCTATGGACGTTGTGATTGCGAGTAGCCGGGAAGATGGCGGACCGAGTCGAAGAAGAGACGGCAACTGAATGTTCGAAATATGCATAAGAAATACTAGGCTTTGCAGACCTCGACGCTTAAGCCTCAATCGGAAACATGATATCCAAGTCTTTACCATGTCTCTGGTGTACTTCACTTCCTACTTGAATTCTAGCGCCGGTGACTGTTCTCATAAATCAAGTATGCATAGCCTTCTGGGACCGGCCCCCTCCATGCCATGTATTATGCAAAATATATGTGTACCTCTCCGCCGTCTTCTAGACAAAAGCGTAAATCAACAAACTTGCGTACCCCATCTTATATGCGTTCTCGTAATCGCAACGCCTCCACATATATCCAAGTCAACTCCATCATTTGAAAAATCCAACATGCAAAGAAAATCACAGCCAAGTCTAATGCAACGGGAATCTAGTTGCGCAAAGCACTCACGCCGCAGCAATAGCAGCCTCAGCATCTCTTTGCACCTCGTCCTCTCTCCTCGAGGGACTGCCATCCGGCTCCAAATCTTCAAGATACACTACAATTCGTTGTTAGCAAATCAAACCTCACATCCGAAGAAAAGGGACCAAGTCCTTACCATGCGGCCGAACCAACCACCCACACAAAAACGCAACCCCAAACGTAACCGCCAAACACACAAACGTCGCCTGCCGAAACGACCCGACCGTCGCGGTGTAAATCCCATTGAACACCGTCGGCCCCACCACCCTCGCAACCGCATGCAATAGGCCCGTCGCGCCCAGCACCTGGCCGACCTTATCCGGAGGCACATGTTTCGTCAGGCTTGACCCCAGGGCGGGAGCCCCTATCCCGCCAACTGCAGCAATGGCGCCGGACGCGATGAACAAGTCGCCCTGTCGAGCGAGGCTGTAGCCCAGGAAGCCGAGCATGTCGAAGAGGATCGCCATACGGATGAGCGTGAGGTCGAACGTATCCGATCCGCTATTCCTCTGATTCTTCGCCCCGCCCTTGCCGCGGACCAGACGGGTCAGGAGAGGCAGGCCGACGATGAGCGCCAGGACGCGGCACGAATTCACGATGCTGACGTACTTTGACGTTTCCCATTCCTGCCAGCCGAATTGCAGACGGACGTAGATGGTGATGACGCCCATGGCGCCCATGCCGACGCCGAATACAAGGGTGTCCGTGGCAGCGAGGAGGATGAGGTTGCGGCGGAGGGCGGGGCTGGAGCCGGGTCCCGTGGGCCAGAGGATCTTGAGCGGCGCGATGAGGTTGATGCTGCGGAGTTGGTTGATCCAGTCGGAGCTGGGCCCTCTGCGCTCCTTTTCTGCAGCGTGCTTCCGGCGAGCTTCCATCTGGCGCGCTTTAGTGACGGATTCGGGGATGACGAAGATGAGGAGGAGGATAAAGAGTACGTGGCAGGCCAGAGCGATGAAGAATATCAGGAGTACGGCTTCTGTCTTTCCCACGATCGGCTCACGGTATTTGATCAGATATCCGGCGAGGACGGGACCGACCGCGATACCGGTGTACAGACAGGCGTGGAAGTAGCCGAATGCGACATTGCGTTTCTGAGGAGGCGTACAGTCCGTAGCATAGGAGTGGGACACAGCCATACCCACAATGAACGATCCGCATAGCCCATCGAAGGCGTAGCCAGCGAGAATCCAATTGACATTCGTCGTCTCCGGATACTTTGCGGCCAGGATAGTCAGAACCTCTCCGATGAGCAGGCCAAAGGTCGTGAGCACCAGAATGGGCCTTCGTCCGTATCGATCGGAGAGTGCTCCTAATTTAGGCGAGGTGATGGCCGCAAGTACACCGGAGATCAGGGAGGTGTAGAGGATGAACATGGAGGCTCGGGCAGATACAGCGCTGTTCTGGCAGCGGTCGAGCTCGTTTCCAGGATCCACGGGCGCGGAGATGGGATCTGAATTCCTGGGCGAATGGGAGGCATAGTAGTCGTTGCATATGAGGTTCATGATCAGATTCATTTTGGGGACAATGATGCCGCCAAAGGCCGTGGTGTAAAGTAGGTAAGCGGGGATCAACCAGTAAATCTGCGACGTTCATCAGAATTTCCAAAATTCTAGCATGAACGGGGAGGTACATACAGAAGGCTTCTTCCACCAAGGCAAGCCCTGCAGCTCTGCCGTTCCAAACCACTCCACCTCTGCATCACTCTTATTGTCGTCTTCACCCCCGTTGTGTCCTGCTTCATGCCCCAGTAAGGGTGTCTCTTCCGACAAGAGCTCCGGACCCGCTGATCTCTCACTCGCCTTTGAGGGTCTCCGGCGTGCATCATGTCTCCTGGCTCTCGCTCGCCAATCTAGCTCTTGATCGACTCTGGCATCCTCGGCGAAGGCGCTATCTTGTTCGTTCGTTTCCATGATGGCCCTGAGGTAAGGGGACTGGTATTCCGAAGAGGGCTGAGAATATGCGAAATCGTCGTTCTATGACCGCAATTACATCTCTCAGGTCTTGTCTTCACTGTCGAGTCCGTTAGTACACCCTTCGATGTACAGAGAGAGTTGCGAAGGAGCAGAACCCACATTACCAATCCAGCTCGGTACGATCTGGAGAACCGCCAGCACCACGCTCGAGCTAACGAGTAAGCACGATAAGACCCCTAATCACACACGAAATGTGCTCTTGGAGTGAACGATAGTTTCCACAGCATCCAGCACTGGGAAATGGAATCGCTCGGGACGATGTCGCTGCCTGGCTTCCGCGGGGTACATTCCAACTGCTCCATTGCTTCGTCATGACGTTGTCGGCTTGCACCAGACCGGACGAATGCTGGCGCGGGAACGCTAAAGCGGATCTGGTTAGTGCGATCTGATAATGCAAGTGGGTTTATGATTTTGGCCCCCACATCTGTGCCCGACCATCTTCCAGAATCTGTTGTTGATGTCCATAGCCAGAGTTGCTGTGTTCGAATCCTGTCGTGAGGTTCTTCATTTTCTTCCGGGTGTAAAAAGCTCTGGCATATCCTCTGACCCCGTCATGTGCCTAAAAGAGGCCGCTTGGAAAAGGGGAACGAAAACAAGAAATGATGCGGTGTAGCCGCACACCAATCGCAAAGAGGGTGGCAGCGTTGTGCGAGCTGGAAGACCAGAGTATCGCTGAGCAAGGCTGAGAATCCTCTCAGCACATTTCTCACCTTGCACTGTCTGGGTTCAGCACTACTTTTCTATCAAGCTCTTGCCTTCTCGGTGGGATGTGGAATCAAGCAGCGAACCGAGTCCGCGTACGACATTGCACGAGGCCATATGCGGTATTTGATGGTCACACATCAGCTCAGAGTATCGGTAGGACATGCAAAGAAACGATCAGATGACGGTCAGCAGAATTTGGTTGCCCTCCGGTGATCGGTGATGAAAGCGAGTGAATGGCTTGCGGAAAACTCAGTGTATCAGCCGTCTTTTGGGCGCCTTCTTTGAGCTTGACCCATGAACAGGGTTGATGTGGAGTCTTGCCAACAAGTCAAAGGCCGACTCCGTAGAAGGCTGAGAAATGGAACTTCTGGATCGAGAGATGGACCGGTCGTTCGCATTACTCCGGCTATGACAGCCAGATCCGGCGCACGTAAGAAGGCATCAAGGACGGAACGGTTCGTAGCGAGCTGGCTGTATTGAGGAGGTGCTTTTGAATAAGAAAACTGGACTGTGGTATCTCAGCCGCTCTCAGGTACCTGCCCACGTGCGTTCACCGGTACCTAGAGTAGGCTCCAAAGCCTCCACCATTGGCGCGGATCAGCCTCGAATACGAGAACAATTTACACTATGTCCCTACAGCCTTCCCCATCGGTGACCACGTACTCTTACAGCGGTAATCTCTCCGCTGAGAAGCCATCACGTTAAGCCCTCCAGCCGTGCTCCATAATGCGAGGATGTCATTCCATGACTCTGACCCGATCTTTGCCCTTCGAGCTCGCCGGCTTTTGCATTCAACTCCACGTCGACGAATCCATGACGCCAGGTCTCGCATGACGGCGTCCGTAGTGTCTCGTTGCCTCTTTTCTGGTTCAACACACCAACTTCGCAATGTGTCTCTGCATAACATCGGTCTCGACTCTGCTGCAATTCGATAACCACCGATGCTACTATTGGCTAGTCTCATCCAGGCATTCATGGCTCCAGTCTATAGGCTACGGGACACGAGCCGTTTAGTTGGAAGCAGATGTGCGTATTGTTTACCCCGCTCTGAGTGACAGGGTGGACGGGAGATCACTGGTCGGTGTAAAACCATGATTGTCCTCCAAGGAGGGGAGTCAGGCGACTAGCGGACCTGGGAGCAGTGTGAAATCAGGCAATTCACTGCGTGTCCAAAACCTGTTGTATCTGCATGACGGCATGATGTTGTCGTCAGGCTCTCTGCATCAGCGTCGGCATTCACGGAGTTTCAGAAGAAAATGACAACAGTGGTGTTGCGGGATGAGGGTTCGGGAAGAGCATATGTAGGTGAGCTTAATTCTGTATGCCACGTTTCGGGCCCCCGCATGGCAGTGCATGTGCGGGGCAACACGCGGTGAGGCTAATCATCATGACCGCTATGAGCCTAATACGAAGGCTGCAGCATGATTTGTTTTGCTCTTTTGTTCTCAGCCGAACATTCAGTGTTCAGCTTGCCGGTGCTGTCGACATGATCCGAGATATATTATTTTAAGAGACCAGAGTTGTATCTGTTCGACACCTTTGCAGTTCTCGGGCTCGCGCAATTGGCCTTATAGTTAGTTATTAGATGAGGTGCCTTAGGGAATATATTGGTGCCTGGATTTACCCCTTTGGGGGAGCGCCCGGCCTCTCTCAGGTACCAATCCCAAGGTTCCTCCACAGCAGGGACATTCGTGGGAATAATCAGGCAAATGTGAAGATCTTCCGAGGATGAGGGACGGAAAGAACGCTTTGGCAGAAACCATTCGACACCAACATGAGGCCGTTTGTAGGATTTGTAAGACGTCGGAAACGCGGATGGGGATTCTTCCGAAACCAAGATTGGTTGCCTAAATTTCAGGCGTACTCAATTACCGAGGATTGTTCACCTTGGGGAAGGATCAAGGACCCAGCATTGTTGCCTTTCTTAAATTCCATAATAATGGTGATGAAACACTCCGTAGTCCAGGCAGCAGTGGAGGAGGGATGCAAGCAATGCGATTGGGACTGAGGAAACGGAATGAAGGAGTATCATTCTGGCGCCGGCTGTAAGGAAGAGCCCAAACGGAACGAGGAATTGGTGCACGGTATGTATTAGAGTGCGCGTAAACTTCATCTACACGCGGATTTGCCTTGTGCTACCCGGAAAGGGAAATAATACGAATGGGGCAATACGATGACGTAGGAACTAGACAACCGGCGCTTCGGAGACACTACAGAAGCTGTGTTTTGTTGGGACAAAATAGGTCGGTACGTTTCCACCCGGGACGACCGGTAGACTGTAGTGTAGTGGTTTATATTTTTAGTTTGCTGGGAGCATTGGGCCAACGGAGACCCACATGTATAGGGTTGGGTTGGGCAACCGGCGGGAAGGCACTATAGTAGCTCTGATGGCTCGATGCGGTTGGTGCTGGATTCAATAAAAGCGTCCATGGCGGCGGGTCCCAAAGAGAAACGCTATCAATCAAAAGACTTGGGGACCATTGGGCGCCCATGGTGAAGCTGTACGAGAATTCAGGCGGGCAAAGTCCAACGGTGGTGGTTGTCGAAAGCCTTTCGGTGTGTGTTGTCGATGGTTCCTTGAGGCGAGCCGCAAGCGTCTGCGGGGAAGCGGGAGACAAAGGGATTGGGTTGAGAGGCAAACGATGCATATCCGCAGCCATAGAGGTGTTGATACATATGTAGCTGTGCCTGTCGAATTCCGACCAAGTGGGGTCGTCAGTCGTGGAACAAGGCTATACGCTATGGTTGCCATGTTCAGTTTTCGACGCACTCTCTGTGAAACTCACACTGCCACGTCGCATAGAGGCATCAAGCGCCCCGTTAAACGCTCTCCTGTGGATATGGCACATAGCGGTGGGATGCATCCGCCTCCGGGTGGTTGCCGCTTGGACGCTGTTTTGGGCCCTTTGTTAGCGTAAGGTGTGAAAGCTGGCGAAGGGCGCCAAATGCAACAGGCCTTTGCTAAACACAACAACAATGGGTGATAAGGCTGGGACAGAGGCGGCTCAGGTGGAAGAAGCTGGTTGTGGCGCGTGTTTTGGTTCTGGGACGCCAACCGATCGGAGGGAGAGGCAAAGAAGGCACCCGATGGGCTTTTGTAAACAGTAGAAGCTAGACCCTGTAGCTGGAAGTTATATGTGAGCTGCGCTCACGCGGTTCTGATACCGGTGGACGTGTGGATGTCTTTTGAGGCTCAAGTGGTGGGCATCCGTCATCTTTTGTAGGCAACCAGGCAACCGATTTCAGGGCGTGCGGTCCGTGGACGGTGTGACCCCTGTCCCTGCCCATGTATGTCACTTCCCACTTCCCCTGCGAGGCTAGGAAGGAACTGCACAACTGTTGCACAGCTGTGCAGAGTCAGTCATGATCTAAATAGCAGTCGTCCTCACCTTCACCGGTTGAGCCTCCCACCCACCCTCTCCTTGCTCAAAGCTTTGAGGTCATTCTTGTCCAAGTCTTCCTCTTTCTCACTCAGATCGCGTGACGTCTGCGCGGCACCTGCAGCCGCGCCCAGTCAGCCTTCTCCACACCGTGTTCCATTGGATGCGCCGAATTTCTCGCACGTAGAATAAAAGCGTTCACGACCTCTTCGCTCCAACGACTTCAGCGTCATTCCGGACTCATTACGACTTGCTTTCTGAGAGGAAACAGACCAGCCAATCACGGTTGACCTCTCCATCTCCATCCCGCAACCTCCAATTCATCCAAAAACCACACGTGGCTTGGCAAATGAACTATCGCGCCTCCCACCCTGGCTCCGATACCCGCCGCCGTCTTCTCCATCTGATTGCTGCCACGAACTGCTGCTGCTCCTGGTCCTGTTGTTACTGCGGTGGCTTGGCTGTCCTTCACCATGAGCAGCGGTCATGTCGACTTTCACTCGCCGTACGCTCGGCAGCTCCAGAGACAGCCGAGGACGGCTGAGCGATCTGACACCCTACCATGTCCCTACTGCATCTCCAGGCTTTTCCCCCACCTGGACGAACTTATGTCCCACGTCACGCTAGACCATGCGTCCGTTCTGCGAGACATCGACCCGACCCAGTCACGTGAATATGTGAGGAGGGAGGCACTGCTGTAAGTCCACTTTGTCACAGTCACATGATAGACGTTCTGTTACAGCGTGCACCCAGTTCAACTTCTGACCCCCACCCAGGAAGGCTGCCGCGGACAAGTCTTCCGAAGCCACGGTAGGAAGTGGCTCCACGCCGGACCTTGCCACCTTATCACTTCGCGATCCTGCCAAGGGCCCGAAGCTATCTCCATCTTCAGCAAGAAAGAGGCCTGCTGAGACGGATCTCCACGCCTGGAGAGGCAAAGTACAGGGCCATACCCTCATCTATGACCCCGACCATCCTCAGGATCTCTCCTCCATGGTACCCCTGGCTGCGGGTGCCCCCCAAAAGTCGGTGGACCGCCAACGATTCAGCCCCAAGCACAGCTCCAGAGGTACCAACTCCCCTTATCGGTCAACCCCGGAGCCTAAGAGTGAATGGTCAACGGATGCTAATCGTAACCGCAATGAAAGCACTCAGTTGCCTCACCCATCCCTTGCCCAGGTCCAAGGCCAACAACACTCAAGCCATGCTCCTTCTACCCACTCCTCCACTGGCAAGTCACAACATAGCCCCAGCCCCACCCGACATTCAGGTTACTCTGATGTACAAAAGTACGACCCTCGCTACCCGGATCTTCTCCTGCAGCCGGACTCGCGTCCCATCTCTCAAGAGCAACTGGCCGCCGAAGTGAAGAGCATATATGCAGGCCTGACCATGGTCGAGACAAAATGCATCCACGTCGACCGCTCTCAGGCTCTCGACAAGGACGGGCCAATCTCTTCCGACCAGTGGCAGGCGCTCATCGCCTTGCACAGAACGCTTTTGCACGAACACCACGACTTCTTCTTGGCCAGCCAGCACCCATCGGCCTCGCCCGCGCTGCGTCGCCTGGCTGAGAAGTACCAAATGCCTGCCCGGATGTGGAAACATGGAATCTACGCCTTCTTAGAGTTGCTCCGCCATCGGCTACCAGAGAGTATGGATTATATGCTGGCCTTCATCTACTTAGCCTATCAGATGACAGCCTTACTCTATGAAACCGTCCCCGCGTTCGAGGATACTTGGATTGAATGCCTTGGTGATCTCGGCCGCTACCGTATGGCGGTTGAAGAAGACGCCCGCGATCGCGAAATTTGGGCAGGCGTGGCTAGGTCTTGGTACAGTAAAACGGCGGATAGGATCCCTAACGTCGGCAGGCTCTATCATCACCTAGCCATCCTAGCTCGCCCCGTGGTGCTTCCCCAGTTATACTATTATTCAAGATCCTTAACCTGCGTACAGCCGTTCGGAAGTGCGCGGGATTCGATACTCAAACTGCTAGACCCCGTTTTGGCGCTTCCTACCTCTTCAGGCCTGCAGGTGTTGCATATCGACACGAACTTTATTCGAGCACATGCGATTCTCTTTAAAAGATTAAGCCCTGAGGACTTTGAAGACGCGCGAATAACGTTTCTAGGCCAACTGGATCCGGAAATTGGCCGCGTTACTACCAAGTGGAAAGAGAAGGGCGTACATATTGCCGTGACCAATATTGCTGGATTGTTTGACTATGGCGTTCCTGATTCCATTTTGCGACAGATCTTCCTAATTCATTTGCGAAAGGTGCTCCAGAGCCGGTCTGGGAGCAGGCCATCTACCCCTTCTGACGAGGAGAGCAGTCAAAGTTCGGCAGAACAGGCCTCGATAAAACCTTCCCTTCTTGAGTCGGACATTCCCTCGAAGTTAGTTACACTTGAGAGTGATTTTACTTTCTCCAGAGCGTACTTGTTGCTGATGTCAACATTCTCCGCCGTTCTCCGAAGGGTGGATGACAAGAATGTCTTGCCCCATGTGCACGTCATGCTGGCCTTCTTTTCGAGTATTGCTGCCATCCCCCAGGTTGCACATCTTGCGGACCACGCCCCTTGGTCTGAATTGGTTTCTTTCCTGAATGCCTTGGTCAAGTCCGAGCGGGCCGAACAGCTGGTCCCTGGGCCGCTTTTCCCTCCTCCCCAGAAGTACAACCTGCCCCTGCCGGATGATTATTGGATCCGCGGACAAACCTGGAGCCAGTGGTATTTCCCGGAGGACTGGTTTTCCCGTGAGCACGACGAGGAGGACCGTTATCTGGAATTGCCCTCCACGGTCAAGGCCAGAGCAGAGCGTGTGCTCCGGCTTGGACACCAGATCGCGACTGTGAGTGTGGAAGGCGTTTTGTGGACCTTCATCGCTAACTTGACTCCAGCTGGGTCGATGGATTTCGTATGATTTGCGGTTGCACACGTTTACTGTCCTTAACGATGGTTCTTCTCCTTGAGTAGCTTATACGTCACTCCCTCCCTTCTTTTCTTCCATTCGGTTCAACCCGGGTGTAGGCGATACCGGCCACATTCTTTTCCTGGAATCGTCCAGCCGGGGTTGCCCTCAGGTACCTGTGGGGATGCCGGATACTTTTGCATTCCGCTCTATGTGGCCTTTCGTTCTGATGCCCCTGAGGGACACAGCGTCTTTTCGATTCAATCACCTGTGATTGGCTTTTCTTATGTACGCCTCATTCGCCTTCCCTCGGCAGGAGGGGGACGAGGCCTCATTCTCACATCAACTGCATATGCTCTTGATGTTTCAGCTGGGATTCTTCCAGAGGCGCATGGCGATTGTTGGCTGCGGTGCGGGGAACCGGCATCAGCAACTGGAGGCGGCAGGGGCCGGTCTTGTCGTGGGTAGCGGTGGCTCGTGGACCGGGATGATCAAACGATTGCGTACATCGTGAAGTTGAGCGGGTCCCACGACGACCATTGGACAAGAGAATGTCTCGAAAAAGGACGTCGGCCGGAAGCAAATGGGCACATAACCTGGGACCGGATCTTTATGGTACTAAGAGAACAGGCAACGCTGAAAGGGGAAGACCGTCGAACAACACTGACGGAGTCGCCAGAAAAATGACAAGCGGCGACACGGTAGGCCCAGAAGAAGGGGATGGCGGATGGCGTGGATGGCTAACACACGAATGGAGCGGCATGGCACACAGCTACGGAGAGTCAGAAGGGCAGTGCTAACGAGCAAAAGGAGAGCAGGGAAACTCACGAGGTTGGATACAAAAAGTGAACCACGGAATACGCACAAGGGAGTGATTCATTGCACCGCAAAATACCGTCCGTCCCGTAGGCTCGGACGTCAAGGAGTCAGTCGGTCGAGAAAATCTGGGTGATGGGCAGCATATATTTCCGAGTGAGAGAAGAGGATAATATTGAACCTTTCCATGCTGGAATGGCAAATGCGAAAAACACAGTGTATAAGTGGAGGCGCGTCAATATGTTCTTATAAATGTCGATGGCAGACCGAGTCCCGCGAATTGCCTTGTTCCAGCGCAGTGACGTACTTCTGCGCTTCGGTGAGGCCGGTTGCCTTCTTTTGCGGCACTGTGCTGTGGGCGCACCAACGCATGAAAAGAAGGCAACCAAGCGCACCATGGGGAAAACGTGGCAATGGGGTAGGGGGGTGGGTCGTCAATCGGCCCATGATGCGCCTCCGAGCGGGGGATTACTCCAGGAACATATGGTAGTTTTCCTCTCGAGTGTTGTGCTGCGGTCTTTTTCCGCGGTGGTGGGCGTCTATTCCACGTGTAAATCTGTGGTTCAAAAGAAGGCAAACGATCTGGGGAGAAGGCAACGAGGGCCCTTTTTTTGATCTTTGAGATCTTGATTATGATTACAATGGGTGGTGATTTTTGATCCGATGTGTGACACTGATCTCCTGCAGGATCAGGTACGCGATACATGCAGATGGAATAGGGAATTTCAGGCAACCGAACAAAAACGTGGCAGGTGCAGCACACGCACGATACGCATGTGGGACAAAAGCAATTTCCACATCAACACACCGCCATATTCCTTCTCCGTATCTGCTAGGTATGTAGGGCAGTTCTCCTTTTCGCCTTTGCCTTCGCGGGTGTTCCACATGGCATCTGCGTTATAAAAACAAAGACGGAGAATAAGGCAAACCGACGGGGGAGAAGGCAACCGGGGGATCTTTCGTAAAGTTGGACTACTTCTTCCATTTGCGTTTTACCGAAACGGGGATTTGGTAGAGGTGGGAGGACGATTTAGGCGGAGCAGTGATGGATCGATCATTCAATCGGGACGTTTGGGCTTCTCGGTGTGTGGGCGGCCTCATGGGGCTCTGCAATGAGGCTCTGCTTCGCCCAATCTTGTTTGAAGCTGCGGCCCTGTTACGGATAATTGACTCAATACGGCAACGTAGAAGTCACTGCGTAAACACTCATGATTTGGTGCAACGGAGGAGAGATACGGGATCCGGTTCAGAAAGCAATGATGGAAGCCGCCGTGTTGGTGTGGCTGAGTCGGATTTCTTTTGCGGATTGTGTTGCTGAGTTGTTCGGTTGGTGGGTTGCTCCGCCCATGATGGATGATGAATGGGATGATGGCGAAGGCAACATCGGATGATCAGGGGTAGATCGCATCACTCACATCCACCACCGGTCCTTCAACAAGAGTGAGCGTGTCCGTGCTGATTTGGTCTAGGGCGGTTTCCGCTCTTTTGGTATGCAAGTTGCCCCTCTGTGCGTGCCCCTCTGTATGTTGCCACCGGGTTGATCCATTATAACCTTCGACGACCGGTCCTCGTGCAACAGGACAATTGCAAGCCTCACTTTGCTCGTTACTATAAATTTGCTCCCCGTTCCCCCCAAGAGTTCTCCTTTCCCCCCTCTTCTAGCAGAGCTCTTCGATAGGGTAACCAACGCCGCCCCACACTGCCCCTACCACACTGCCGTTTCATATTTCACCACGCTCGATTATTGCAACCGTTTTGGGACCACCTCTCGCACTCCATTTACATCACCGCCCCCGAGCTACCTGGAACGAAATCATGATGTCCTACGTCTCACCCAGGTCGTCGTTCTCGCCAAAGTTATCGTCGTCCAACGAGGAGGAACAACCGAGGGACGGCGGATAAAACAATCCATGAATAGCACATATACAATCAAGAGTCCTCATTGTGGCAATGTAAGTACCTGCCGCCTCGGAACTCACACTCCTGCTGAGATGCTTTTGATGAAGTATGCCACCTGGAGTCACTGCAAGACTGTGGACGAATACGGGGCCATCGTCCCTTTTCGAACGACTTCACGAGACGTTAGACATCCCAGGAATATCTTTCTACCGCTGTAAGGTCATGCTAGTCTAACAATTTTCACAACCAAGGGAGGTGTTGGAGATGTTGGTACTCGCACCACATGCCAACCGGAGCTGAGGGTTGAAACCATGCCGAGTTAGGTTTAGTGTTCCCCGGATCTGACGTCTATCGATAAGATTGATCTCAGCACAAGAATGATTGAAATGTACCTAGGTACCATATGCAATGTTTCATCTCGCAACATATTCTTCCTTGATCAATTGCCTTTACTTGCACCTACATTAGCACCGCGTCTGGATTCGTCTATTTCCCGCATATGTGTCTCTCTTATCAATAACTCTTGCCCCCCTCTATGTCCTCCCCGCCCTCGACCACCGAAGTCGCAACGACTCTGCTCGCTAAACACGGTCTACAACTCCAATCCTTAGACGTTTTACAGTCGCTATGGGCAGGCTACGGACATGTGTGCCGAGTCACCGCAATACCGTTGCTGGAATCCTCAACCTCAACAACTGCAAACCCAAAATCACAAGCTGATTTATCCACTTCATCTCCACAAACATACATCATCAAGCTCATAACACCACCGCCCTCACCAACTTCCCAAAATGAAGGCCACCTCCGAAAAGTCCTCAGTTACCAGGTCGAACACTACTTCTACACACACTTAACCCCCCTGATGCCTTCCTCGACCCTCCCCGTCGCCATATGCTTCTCCAGCATCAGCAAGCACCATCCAGATGGTACCTTCACCTCCGCAATGCTGCTCACGGATCTGCGGAAAGAGTTCCCTGTAGCAGGTGAGAAGAGAGGTGCATTGTCTCCAACCCAGGTCTACGCTTCTCTCGACTGGCTGTCTTCATTCCATGGATTCTGGTGGACCGGGATTGGCGACTTTGATCGAGAGAAGCTGATTCGACCGCCACTTGAGGAGGTGCAAAGGCCGAAAGAGTCATCACGGGCCGGTGAGCAAGAAGAAAGAGAAGTGGATTCTGTGTGGTTAAATGGCGGATACACGTATCTCGCGACCCGGCGCACTGAATACGACTCCTTAGCCGCGGACGAGGACTCGGAATGGCGGGATCCCCTAACGGTACCATTTCCGCAGAACTCGACCTTCTCCTTAGCAGAAAAGATCTCACGCATACTCGCACCGCATCCCGAACAGCATGGACAAGGTCCCACAGACGCATATCAAACTCTCATCCACGGAGACGTCAAATCCGAGAACCTCTTCACGACGAAGGAGGGGCACCGCGTCGCGTTCTACGATTTCCAGTATGTGGGTCTCGGCCTTGGCGTCTGTGATCTCGCGAAGCTGTTTACGTGCTCGGTGCCGCTGGATATGCTGTTGGATGCATCAACGACTTCGACCAACAAAAGTCCCAGGGGCAGACACTCGCACCCCGATATCCTCCTCCCCATGCAGTCTGGAGAACGGGCCCTATTGGAACACTACCTCTCCGATTTGGTCACAGTCTCCGGGAAGATGTACGAGTGGGATACTTTTGTTCGGCATTGGGAGACGGCGTTGGTGGACTGGTTGCGGTTTCAGGCTGGATGGGGGTTTTGGGGGAATACGGAGTGGTTGGAGGCGAGGGTGAGGGCAATTTTAGGGGACCAAGGGTGGAGGGAGTTTGTAGAGATGTCTGTGGGGAAGGCGTGAATATGCGGTTCCAGTGCAATTGTACCGCCGTGGCGCCATTCGTGTTAGCCATGATTAGGGATGTAATAGAAAGTAAACACGGAATTCTACGCTATAAATCCAACAGCGAAATAACTATGTTATCATTCAAGGCTCGTTTAATTTGTAGACATCAATTGATACTACTTCCTCTTTGAGATGCATGTGCACATGGGAGATCATATGACTGTCACGTGAACCAGTGAATAGGCGCACGGTCCATGCGGGCCAGGGTGCTCCGATCTAAGCTCTACATGTAACACCCAGGCAGCGCGCAACGACATTAAACATGACATCGACCTTGATGTTTTCTTGAGGAATATGCAACCCCGGAGCTTAAACAGCATATGTCGACGCGATGTCAAGCTCGTCGTCCAGCCAGTCCGCATATGGACAGGCCGAAGCGTCCTCCAGCCGCCCTGTCAACACTCAACCTCTTGTGCAGGAAGATGCGAGCGATGATGAGGAAGGACTGATGGCATCGGACCCCTTAGGGAATGGGTTGTCAGAACAGTATGTCTTGGGAGCATGGGAATGCGAGAACCCAGATTGACCCAACCTCGCAGGATCTCCTTCAAGCGCAAACAGAAAGCACCCGCTGCTTCCGCATTCTCCTTTCCCCGATTATTCTCCTCTCCCCTCAGAAATTCCAGCAGTCGCCAATCTCCTGTGTCGCGACCGGCACATGCACGATCGCAGCAAAGCGGAAACGACACCTCCAACCTTATCTTGAACTATCTGGACCAGCCCGGAGATCCAGCCGATCAAGGTCAAGATAGTAAAGACCCTCCGGGGTTGGACTGGTACGTGGAGGGCCCAGGACGTCGAGTCGGATACGATGATCTTACGGCGATTGACTGGATCTTCGAATACGCGAAGGAGAGGCAAAGGTTGCGATATCTGCATTCAGGGGCGTCAGGCATCATCGGATACCTCAAGCAACTTGCTGATGCGAGCCAAATTTGGTTGATCCTTGTTGCTACAGGCATACTGAGTGGCGGTATTGCAGCCTTCATTGACGTCTCGAGTAATTGGTTGGGCGATCTGAAGGCGGGCTACTGCAGCAATGTCGATGGAGATGGGAAGTTCTATCTCAATAAAGGGTTCTGCTGCTGGGGTTACACCGAATACTCCCAATGCCATGATTGGCATCCGTGGAGTGCCGCTCTGGGAGTAGCATCGAAGGGCGGCGCTTGGATCATAGAGTATATTTTCTTCATCATGTTTTCCGTAAGTTTGCGGCCACAACCTTCCAATTGGATGATCTACTGACGACTCAAGATACTTTTCGCCGCATGCGCTAGCTTTCTAGTTCGTGAGTTTGCTCCACTTGCTAAGCATAGCGGTATCGCGGAAATCAAGACGGTTTTGGGCGGCTTTGTCATTCGGCGTTTTCTGGGCGGGTGGACGTTAATTGTGAAGACTTTGGGACTGGTATGGCATACCCTTCGAGATTCTATGCAGAGTTACTGACTAGAAAAGTGTCTTGCTGTAGCATCCGGTCTCTGGCTTGGGAAGGAGGGCCCATTGGTCCACGTCGCGTGCTGCTCCGCAAATCTTTTCATGAAATTATTCCCTAATGTTAACGGTAACGAAGGTAAGTGGTACAAACTGCACTCCTTTGCTGTGGAACGATGTTGACGGATGTAGCGAGGAAACGCGAAGTCTTTTCAGCGGCGGCAGCAGCAGGCATATCAGTTGCATTCGGCTCTCCAATTGGCGGCGTGCTGTTCAGCCTGGAGCAGCTGTCATATTATTTCCCCGACAAGACCATGTGGCAGAGTTTCGTCTGCGCCATGGTTGCTGCAGTCACTCTGCAAGCTTTCAACCCCTTTAGGAGTGGCAAACTGGTGATGTACCAGGTCACGTACTCCAGAGGTTGGCATGACTTCGAACTCGTACCTTTCGCCTTCCTTGGGCTACTGGGCGGTATGTACGGGGGCTTGTTCATCAAGCTCAACATGCATGTTTCGCAATGGCGGAAGAATAGGCGATATTTGAAAGGCCCAGTGACAGAAGTGGTCATTGTAGCTCTCATTACAGCTCTTTTGAACTTCCCCATCAAGTTCATGAGAGCGCAAGCATCCGAGCTTGTATACTTCCTCTTCGCTGAATGCGCCGACCTTAACGAAGACACTCTAGGTCTGTGCAAGGCGGGCAAAGCGAATACTGGAGTGGTTGCTCTACTCTTGGTCTCAGCCTTGCTTGGAATCATTCTAACCAGCTTTACATTTGGTCTCCTGATACCGGCCGGAATCATCTTACCGTCGATGGCTATCGGTGGTCTGTATGGACGGGCAGTCGGCCTCACCGTACAAGTGCTGCAAGAGGCGTCGCCGAAGGGGTTCATCTTTGGTTCTTGCCAACCAGATGTGCAGTGCGTCACTCCTGGGACCTACGCTATCATCGGAGCCGCGTCCGCGCTGGGAGGGGCCACGAGAATGACCGTGTCGATCGTGGTTATTATGTTCGAGCTCACTGGAGCTCTTACGTACGTTCTGCCCATCATGATTGCGGTCATGGTCAGTAAGTGGGTGGGTGATGCCATATCACCTCGAGGAATCTACGAATCCTGGATCCACTTCAACGGGTATCCGTTCCTGGACAACCGAGACGACAATGGTTCTTCGATTCCAGATGCCACCGCAGCCCAGGTCATGACCAGAATCGAAGACTTGGTTGTAATCACAGCAACCGGACACACCATCCGAAGCCTGCGGCAGATGCTGTCCCAGCAACGTTTCCGTGGCTTCCCCGTTATTGACAACTCCCGAGAAGCGCTTCTTCTAGGCTACATCTCCCGCAACGAGCTTGCATATGCTCTTTCCTCCTCCCTTTCCCCGCCACGCAGCCTCAGCGATGAGACAGAAGTGTACTTTTCACATCAACCGCTTTCCGATCCCGCTACAAGCCTAGACCTACGCCCTTGGATAGATCAAACGCCTATTACGCTGAATGCCACTGCGAGCTTTCAACTCACAGTGAGCATGTTTCAGAAGCTTGGCCTGCGTTATGTGCTTTTCGTCGATAGAGGGTCCCTCAAGGGGTTAATGACGAAGAAGGACGTGTGGTTCATTCTCAATGGGATGGATGATTCGGAAGGGGACGGATTCGGGGGGAGCGGCGTCAGGGAAAGGGGGGTGGATGAAGAGGGAGAAGATAGGGGGCTGCTAGGGTCGCCTACTGATGACGAGGACGGTTATGATGATAGAAACAGGCTGCAGTGATTCTGGTATAGTCTCGAGCGCCGTTACCGTTTGACATTGTTAGTGGATACCCTGAACCTTTTCCAGCGTTCTCAAATAATGACAACATATTCCGGTTTACCTTCCTCCGAATTTACCAGCTCTCCCTGAGCAATCCCTCCTTATATCAATGACACTGTTGAAAGATGCAAACCTCGCACGGATATGAAGCGCCACCGTCTACCTAGTCATCCTGCATGTCAGTAGGGCACGTCCCGTGGCAGCACCACGCTTTGTCACGGAACCTCTTGAGATTTTTGACATTGGGTTCATCCCTCAACCCAGATAGACTGAGAGCGAAGGATTGGAGTTCCGATTTTGCAATCTTCTATTTTGTCTCACATTAGCGATCCATGCATGGACCGCCGCTTTTAGCTTCCTGACGTAGAAACATCACGGCACCGAAACCACTCTTTTTCTGATGACGGGTTTCTTGTCTCTTGGTTCATTCCTTACTATACACACCCAATATCCACGCGGCCCTCAATATCGCCAACCCCCACGCCATGCCCAAGCTGTCCCATATAACATTCAGCTTGCTACCCACGACTTCCTTCCACCCAATGGCCACTTCGATCATGGCGATGTTTGCGCTCTCCGCGAGCATCAACATCTCCACATCGAAGATCCAGCCCTCGGAATGCATGAACGGGATGATGTCGGGGAGGGCGTTTCTGGAGAAAAGCTTGAAGCCGCATTGCGTGTCTTTTATGGCCGCAGTGGCGCGCGGGGTCATGATGCGGAGGAGGAGGTGGAACGAGTGCATAAGGAAATTGCGAAGTTTGGAGCGCTAATGGCGTAGTCAGTTACCTATCCCATAGACGCTGCTGTTGGTAAGATCGAAACGTACCTTTACGACGGCTTCGCTCCCCACGAGATGCGCGCGACTGCCGATAGCGACACCTCTCCCGAACTTGTCTTCAACCGCCTTACAGCCCTCGACCAGTTTCCCCAGGTCCTCAAATTGGCTGGCTCCGTCCGCATCGGCGAACACCACGTATTTCCCTCTAACATGTCGCATGCCATGGGTAACAGCACCGCCTTTGCCTCTGTTTTGTTCCAATGTGATGACCCTGATGCTTCCATGCGGGATATGCGTCGCCTCTTTCAACTCCTTCCACGGCCCCTTCCGCGGCACCGGATGCTGGGACAGCTGATGATCCTTCGCGAACTCTAACGCCTTGTCCACCGTTGCATCCGTTGAGCCATCCGACACAATCAGTATCTCCCAACCCTTCTCCTCGCTCGAGCCCTGCTCCCCCTCGTGCGCGCCCCCATATGCCTTCTGCAAATAAGCAACCGCCTCCTCCAGCATCCCGCCTAACCGATCTTCTTCATTGAATGCGGGTACCACAACCGACATGAAGAGTTCCGGCTCCTCAATCTTCAGCTGCGAGGCCTCTGCCCGTTCCGCCGTACCCGGCTTTGCTGCCTTCCGCCGCGCGAGTTCCCGCTCTGCGGTCCACTTGTCCAGCCAGCAGGGGAGTTCTTTAGGTTCACTGCACTTGCCATCGGGTAGAATCGTTACGTATTGTTTCTCCGAGCGGCGCGGTGGGCGAGGGACGGGCGCGAGGATGTTGACGCATATGTACAGCTGTAGCGTGAAGCATAGTCAGCCATGTGTATCTCCTTATGGCACAGAAAGTGCCGTATGGGTACACGACAGTAGACGTACCCAGAATCCCAACGCCCCGAGCAGAAACAGGCCCCCGATTCCTAATACCCACGTCGGCGGCATTTCAATCTCCTGTGTTGGATACGAGTCGAATCCATAGTTTGGATTCCCCACCGACATGCCCCTACTCGGCCGTTGCGACATGTTTTATCTCTTGCTCTGCGCGGGCATGTGTGCTTCTCTATGTCGACACAAAGTTGCGATTATATGAGTATAGCTTCCCAGCGAGCGGTCGGAGGCAAAGCGAGGGAGGAGTGGAAGCGACGACGGAATTAGGAACTACGAAACAAGGTTCCAATTAGCAATGGACTCGACGCATCGTGAAGTGCAGTCTAACTATCTGAAGAAGATACGTGGAAGCTGTTCGGGGTTCGGCTGGCGGCGGATCTTTTGGCCGAAGACAGATCACGTGGCAAGTCTTTCACCACCGTCACGTGAAGGGCTCTCCTCGCCCAATATGGGAAATCAAAGCCGTGATACAGGCTTGAAACGTTGACATAAGCGACTAGGATGTTGAAATACGCTAAGAGTAAATTCACGGTTTATTAATTTTAAGAGGCCAGTAGATGTATATTCTCCAAAGCGCTTGCGCGCGTTCGGTATATATGAGCGGGCAAGCGGCCCCGGAGACGTCGTGGCCATTACCCTTGGCTATAGCTTTTTGTCGAAGAAGAAGGTTGACTCACTTTCAAAGTATCTAGCTGGGTTTAGCTGCCATTCAGTTGTGTTAAGTTGGAGCACCTACGGGTGACAATAATCATCCTCGACTACTTATACTTGCGTGGGAATTTCTACGCAAGTGGTGATAAAACAATGCATCGCTTGTGGGTCTGAATATTTCCCAGCAGTCCGTTGTCTTTCATGCTGATCTTGCCTACCTCTTCCTGGCCTTTCCGCCGCGGACGGGAGCAGAGTGGCGGTCTTTTGCTTTTACCCTTGCTTAGCTTGGGCTATCGCCCCTTCCCCGGTGGTGTCAGTAGTTCCGTAAGTCCATCTAAAATCTTACCGCAGTCTCACGCACATCGGTACCCGACAACGACTGCGGATATGGACCATATCCTTGCCACCATAATCGAATTCAAATTTTGAGCCCTGCATATATTCAATGAGCTGTGCTTTGCATAGGCATGATCGTTTCACGGATCAGAAAAAGCCGTAAGGATCATTACGCCTTGTACGGCCACCCTCACATTCGCGGGGCGATGTTGCTGACATCAGATTTAATCTACAGATTCAACAGAGGGGATATGCTCACTGGCCTGGTTCATTCGACGCTCCTGGCTACCCTGTGGTGTTAGCCACGGGAATCGCGGTCAGTGGAGCAACCACGGCACCTATTTGCTGTTGTGGGCGTCCTGTCCTGCCAGAGGATGCATTCGTGGTATATCTGTAGACGCGCGGGGAATCCGCAGCCGCCAACGAAGTCGACTTGCGGCATGGCTCCGGGTCCTTGCGGCGCGGCTTTTGCCTTTGCGGCGCAGCTTCTGTTGGAAGGGTAATTTACCATGGGGCACAGCTGTCGAGAGACCAAGTTAAGTGCAGAACGTACGGATGGCGCGGCCTCATTCTCACACACGGGCTTGCACAAGACTCGTTAGGGGATCTATAATATCAGGTCAATGTGCTTCTTCCGCACAAGATTACACATCGTGACCACGTATGTTCCACACGAATTTACTCTTCCCATTTTGAACATTTTCGGGACGTAGAGCGGAAAGAGCGGCAAAAATGTTTGCAATTGCTGGTATCACGGTTTCCATTTCCGAACTATCCTCTCTGTTGATAACTACATTTGTCACCTACGTAAGAACCCCTGTCTCTTGATAACAGTTGTGCTAAGTGAATATCCAGTATGTAGCTAGTGCTGTCTACAATGTTTGGTTTCACCCTCTTGCAAAATATCCCGGCCCGTTTCTTGCAAAGTTTTCCGGTCTGCCTTCGTTCTGTCATACCTATCAGGGCAACCGGCACGTATGGCTGTGGCAGTTGCACCAAAAATATGGTGTGCCTTTCCCACTGAAAAAATTCAGAGGGCACCAATAATCTAACTTCTACAGGCGACGTCGTTCGCGCTTCCTACGATACGTTGATATTCTCCGACCCCAGCGCGTATCGCGAAATATACGGCACTCATGCCAATGTTCAGAAGGCATGGCACTTCGCAATTTGGCCCAAGGATAGGACGGCGGTCAGCACATTCGCTGTTCAAGACAACAAGGAGCACAGGCGCCGACGCCGCAACCTCGAATACGCTTTCTCGGACCGGGCGGTGAGATCTTTCGAGCGATACGTAATCGAACATGTGGATCGATGGTGCCCCCTTTTGGCGGAGCGCTCTGAAGACGGATGGAGTGACGCCCGAAACATGACAGAGTGGGCGGATTATTACGTATTTGACATACTATGCGATCTTTGCTTCGGATGGACTTACGAGACAAAGAGGCCGGGACCCAATAAACTCAAGACTGTGCCTTATGACGTGGCCGAGTACATGAAGTTTACTTATCGGGTACGTGTGGTTTGCTAGAATATGAGCGACACATCTGACCATCCCATAGGTCTTCTACTCTCCTTTCATCAGTATCTGGCTATTCCTGAAACCCAGGGGCCTCGACAAGCTCTTCGCATGGATGGCACCACCGCAGGTGCAATTTTTCTTGGACTTCGTTGCTAAAAGTCTCAGCGAACGACTAGAGAAGGAGAAGGCCAATGAAAACAATCCAGACTATGTTCCTAAGCGAGAGGACATGCTCTACTACCTGATCAATGCAAAAGATGGCGATACCGGAAAGCCGGCCTACAACGAGATTGACTTGACCGAGGAAGCAAGCTCGCTCACCGTTGCTGGAGCAGACACAACTTCAGCAGTCATTGCAGCCCTGTTCTTCTATCTTATCAACGATGAAGTTGCTCTAGAAAAGCTTACCACAGAAATTCGCACAACATTCTCTAATCTGGAAGACGTCAAAACCGGAAAGCAGCTCGCTTCCTGCACATACTTGCATGCCGCGATCGATGAGGTTCTGCGGATGAACCCCACCGGCGGATCCGAATCGCGGCGTCAAGTGCGCCCTGGAGGTCTCCGTATTAAAGACGACGTGATTCCGGCCGGCACAATTGTTGGTGGTGACGTTTTCGCTATCCATCATGATGAAAACATCTTCCCAGAGCCCTTTCGCTTTAAGCCGGAGCGCTGGATCGTAGGCGACAAGGTTACTCGAGAACAAGTTAAAACGCGAGAGCTTGCCATCTTCGCATTTTCTTACGGCCAGCGTGGATGCCCCGGCAAGCGGTTAGCGAAGATGGAAATCGCCGTCACTTTTGCCCGCCTTATCTGGGGATATGACTTCCGTGGTGTGCCGGGCGGAACTGAAGGCCAAGGAAACCCTGAGATGATGTGGGGAAGGCAAGACAAGACGCAGTTCCAGGTGTGGGATTTCATGGTGGCGCACAGGAATGGCCCAATGGTGCAGTTCAAGAAGCGACCAGTGTGAGTCGTTGCACCATAAAGCTGGAATAATACCATGGTAATACTTGCTTGACAGTAGCTACTGTATTTTAATGGTCTCAGTAAACTAAGCACGGAGATACTCCCTCTTAGAACGGTCTTAACAAGCAATATGAAAGCAAATTAGACATGTTGTACACCTCTGACTTTCACCGACTCCCGAGTCCCGTGGCGCCACCACAACCCGCAGACATAGTCGCCACACCTCTGCCTCACTTCTAATGTTATGTTTGTAGATACGGCATGTCCTATATAATATTTAAAATTTTAATTATCGTCACCAAACACCCATGAGAAGGTCTAGCGGTCTGTGGGCCTGCGTCGGCATTAAAAGATGCGTTTCTACAGATGCAGTGAACACC